>JADRCD010072656.1:420-19799 GCA_019843815.1 Montemys delectorum | reverse complement strand
ACACACACACACACACACACACACACACACACACACGCACACACACGCACACAGACACAAACAAACACAAAAGCAGAAGATAAAGAGCACAAATAGAAAAATAAGATAAATGTTAAACCAACCATACCTTTCCAAAACAGTTCAAAACAGGGGAATAAAAAATGGTAAGAGGACAGAGACTCAGCTCCACAGTGCAGCCCTCACTAGTCTAAGGAGTTCTTTGAGATTATCAGGCACCTCGACTCCAGCCAAGCCACAGTCTGTGGCTTCAACACTGCAAGGGATTTCAGGACTAGCTAGTTTCAGTGAAGAAAAGTTGGTGGCTTTATTAATTTCAATATAGGCCTAAGCGCGAGGCTCCTAAGTCACAGCTCTAAAGGCCTGCCCCCATATGCTCAGTAGTTCATGAGGTTCCTGTGGAGACCCCTTGGATGGGATTAGAATCTGATAATATAAAACTGGAAGCCACTAGAGTTGAACAAAGGTTGGGTACATATGATTTCTCTGTAGATGGGGCTTCTGGTGGATGCCTAGGACATTCCAGGTTTATGGTTAGGACTGTGGAAAAGCCTTAAGCAATTGGTAGCTGTGCTGGAATTCTTGCTTTTCTGCTGCCAAAAGCTTTCACTGGAACCCAGATAGGGTTCCTCTGCTCATTTTCCCCCCAATTCCCTGTCTCCCTGTCTGGTCTCACCTTGCTCTCCTCTTTTTTTAAATCTATTTATTTTATTATGAGTACATTGTAGCTGTCTTCAGACACACCAGAAGAGGGCATCAGATCCCTAGGCCTAAGCGTGAGGGTTAAACGAGGTTCCCAGAAGAAAGTGTGAGGCCCCTGAGTATGAGCACAGGCTCCTCGAGGGAGAAGAAGCAAGTAGCTGTCTTAACATCAGTTGGACTCACCATTTCAGTGGCTCCTAAGATGATTGTGAGCCACCATGTGGTTGCTGGGAATTGAACTCAGGACCTCTAGAAGAGCCGTCCAATGCTCTTAACCGCTGAGCCATCTCTCCAGCCCCACCTTGCTCTCCTAATGTTCTAAAAGCTACATATGGAAAACCTACAGTTAATATCATGCAGTCTCACACTCAGACCCAGGGAAGAATGCTGCCTGCCCACAGCCAATCCTGCACAGACATGCCCACAGGCCAATCTGATCTAGACACTACCTCACTAAGACTCTCTCCTCATGGATACAGAACTTGTGGTACATCTACACAATGGAGTACTACTCAGCTATTAAAAACAATGAATTTATGAAATTCTTAGGGAAATGGATGGATCTGGAGAGTATCATCCTGAGTAAGGTAACCCAATCACAAAAGAACACACGGTATGCATTCTCTGATAAGTGGTTATTAGCCCAGAAGTTTGGAATATAGGAAGAACAACCCACAAACCACAAGAAACTCAAGGAGAAGGAAGACCAAAAGGTGGACATTTCATCCCTTCTTAAAAGGGGGAACCAATTACCCACAGAAAGAGTTGCAGAGATTAACTATGGAGCAGAGACTGAAGGAAGGACAAGCCAGCCTAAATATAGCTGTCTCCTGAGAGGCTCTGACAATACCTGACTAATACAGATGTAGAGGCTCACAGCCATCCATTAAACTGAGTACACGGTCACCAGTGAAGGAGTTAGAGAAAGGTTCTATGGAGCTGAAGGGTTTGCAGTCCCTTGGGATTAACAACAATATGAACTAACTAGTACCCTCAGAGCTCCCAGGGACTCAACCACCAACCAAGGACTATACATGGTGGGACTGATTGTTCTGGCAGCATGTGTATAGTAGAGGATTGCAAATTCAATCATCAATAGAAGGAGAGGACCTTGGCCTTGTGAAGGTTCTGTGCCCCAGTGTAGGGGAATGCCAAGGCCAATAAGTGGGAGAGGGTGGGGTGGCTGGCATGGGGAGGGGGGAGGCAACAGGGGTTTGTTCTTGTTTTTGTTTGTTTGTTTGTTTGGAGGGGAAACTGGGAAAGGAGAAATTTACATGTAAATAAAGAAAATACCTAATTAAAAAAAAAAGACTCTCTCCTCAGGCGATTCTAGGTTGAATAAAGCTGACCACCTCACAATGCAAATATGAAAATGAAATTAATAAAATAGGCCTGGGTCGGGCTTGCAGCTCCCTGGCAGAATATATGCTTCATACACACATGGTTGATGATTCTACTCTCGGTTTGTTAACCAGGGAATCCGGGGCTCCTTCTGAGGGTTCTTAGTCTCGTTAATAAATACAATTTAAAAATAACTCAGAAGGAATCCCAAAGACCATGTTGTAGAGTTAAAAAGAAAATAATTGGACAGACAAGCTGAAAATCCCAGCGGCTACTGGGAGGAGGGGGGTGGAGGGAAAGTACTGTCTTTTAAATTAGGTGGAGAGGTCAGAGAGAGAGACTGAGGAGCAAGTCAGGGTGTGCAGGGAAGCATGCATGGGCTTTTGGCTGGTATCTGAAAAAGAGATAAAGAGAAAGGAAAGAAAAAAAAAACACATTTAGTGCTGGGTCACAGATTTGAGTTCAGAGGACACCAAACTCCAGGCTCTTTCAGGACAAAGGATTATGCCAGGAACCTGTGGTAAGACACAGAAATAGACAGCGTTTATTAAGAAAACCCAAGCCCCGAGTCTTACCCCCAGTTCTCTAGCAGACCAGCTGCTGCCCCTCCCTCCTCTCTGCTTTACCTGCAGCTGGTCATACAGATCTTCTGTTAAACCCTCCTCCCCACTCACTCCTCTGCCTCAGGCCTCACTCTAGCTGACTTTTGCCAAGGCTTCCAGAGAAGTAAGTAGGCCAGCTAAACAAATAGGTGAGCTCCAGATCTTCACTTCTCCTCCTTCCCCCAAATCCAACCCCCTAGTCTCATCCCCAGCACTGGATCAGACCTTCCACTGAGGCCTCTTCACACCATAGGCCCTCACCCTCATTCCCACCCCCTATCTCTCATAGGACTAGGCAGATGGAACACGTGCTGTCTTTCCTCCCGTGCATCCCTTCACCTGCCCCTGTCCAGCTCACCCACAGTCTTAAGTATCAGCTCCAGATACCTAAAAACACAGTGTACCCAGAACCCTCTGTGGCCACACCTACCAGGGTCCCAGAAGCATTCCCTATCAGCCACCACATAGCCACCACACCCTTCAAAGAGTGAGCAACAGAATCCAAGAAAGAAAACACCCACTCAACAAAGACAAGACCAGATACCAGCACCTAGCATTACAATCATCCCAAACCCAGATCCAGGACTGTATGTCTCCACTAGAGCCCAGCAGCCCTCCTACGAGTAGGTCCTGAGAATGGAAACATGGCTGAAGCATAAGATAAAGACTTTAGCAGAGCCTTTATAAATACAGTAGTTGTCCTAAAGAGGAAATAAATAAACCCACTGAAGAACTCTATAAAAACACAAACAGTAGAAGAAAAGGAATAAAACTGTTCAAGACCTGAAAGTGGAAATAGAATTAATGTAGCAAACCCAAACTGAGGGAAATCTGGAAATGAAAAAATTAGGAACTTGAACGGGAAAATGAGAGGCAAGCTTCACCAACAAAATAAAAGAGATGGAAGAGAAAATTTTAGGTATGTAAGTGTTATGGCTTGTATATGCTTGGCCCAGGGAGTGGCACTATTAGAAGGTGTGGCCTTGTTCAAGTAGGTGTGGCCCCATTCCAATTAGTTTATTTTTTCTTTATCTTATTATATTTTTAAAAAATTATTACCCCTTAGATACTCATCTGTTTTCTAATGAGAGACACAAAGGGGTTGGATTTAGATGGGAGGGGAAGGGGAAGAACTGGGAGGAGTAGGGGGAGGGAAAACCATAATCAGGATTTATTGTATGGGAAAATCTATTTTCCTTTTTTTCTCCATGATATTTTTATCGATTATTTGAGAATTTTCTCCCACCCTACCCCTCAAAAAAAGAAGAAAACAAAAACCAAAAACAAGCCCAATTTGTGCTGCCCATATACTCAGTGGAACATGGTCACACTCTCGGTGGCCAGCTCTTTAAAGAAAGCTGGGCCCTTCCTTCCCCTCACACTCGCCGGAAGCCATCCATGGTGGAGAGCTACACTTCAAGCATCCTTACCACAATGTTTTAAAGTTCTCTTTAACAGCTTTCTGTCTAGGCTCTTGCTTTTTTAATTTTTTAAAAATCTATTTTCAGTAAGAGAAAAAAGTAATTTTAAAAAAAGAAATAAGAGGCCTTCCCAGGAATGGAAGAGGACTGTGAACTGAGAAGGGAAGACCCCCAAGTGCTGGCGGCAGAGGCACAGAACCCTTTCAGAAGGACATTCCTTTCACAGAGCACTGGTCTCTCCATATGACCGGCTTTTCTTGCTCAGGCTCTTGGCAAATGAAATGCAGGAGAGGAAGAGTTCCCAGGCTTCCTCTGCTGACTGTTTTTCATCTGATAATCTTGATACTTCAGCCTGTAGTTCCCACTCTCTTCCCACAAGCACACGCGCACACACACAGGTGGGCACACATACAATTCTGCTTTCAGTAACCCCCAAAAGAGGAAACGGAGGAGGAGGACACAAATGTTTATAGATTACAACATCATGACACTAATGATCTAAGTGTTGAGTAATAGGAAAAATGTGTTGTTACTGGCGTGCCTGGAAGGAATGAGTTATCTTTGTGTTTCTTTGTATCATTGGTTGGTTGGTCTGGTTGCCAGGAGGGTTTCTCTGTCTAGCCTTGTGTGTAGTCCTGGCTGGCCTGGAACTCACTCTGTAGACCAGGCTGGCCTCAAACTCAGAGATTCTCCTGCCTCTGCCTCCCGAATGCTGGGATGAAAGCCATGTGCCACCACTGCACAGCTCCAATGAGGGACTCTAAAAGAGCTTTGTGCCTCTCTCACCCAGGGCATTGGAAGTCCCTTGGGAATTGCATTCCAGAAAGGGGAAAGACAAAAGCCTGAATCAGCCAAAGGGAAAACTCTTCTCCTGGAAAGAGAGTGGAGTAAGAACATCATGCTCAATGGTGAGTACATAGTAAGCAGGATCACACTTGGACCAGGATCACTTAAATATGCACATTTCTTGCCTTACATTTAAACTTGACCCCCATGTTAGGATGGGTATGGGGAATAAGTCACTGGACCTGTCTTCCCAATGGGGTCACATGGACTAAATTACCCTTTTCAGCTAAGTTGGTCTTTAATTGGCTTATTGAGAACAGGTGACTGAGCCTGGCCTGTTTGGGCTGCCTAAGGCACAAGATCTGACCCTGACGACAGTAACATTTTCGGCAACCTTGAAGGTACATTTCTGGATGTCTTGTGTTTGCAGCAGCTTGATCCCAGATGAGGAGGAAAGATTGGAAAAACCCTAGCAACTGGGGGAGTAATTTTATCCAAATTGTAAAGGAAGAAGAAATAAAGCCGCCTTTGTTCACAGATCACATAACAGGCTATATGGAAATCAGAAAGCCCATTGTCCCAACTAGCTGGAAGGCTGATGAAGGTGGCAAGAGAGACACTGAGGTGGACATCCTTTGGGGTAAATGAATGACTAGCGCCATAGAAGGACAACCTGGTAGGGACTCCAAGGAGCATTCAGAACAAGGGGTCTAAGCTGGAGTCCCTTCCTACGGGTTTCAGAGATGGAGGTCTCATGCCATGTAGCTGATGAATTGCCCACGGTACACGCTTACATGTTTGCAGTTAGACTGATTCCCAGGGGGTAGTGAAAGGGGAAAGGTTGGTGGTTTGTCTCTGTAGTGTGTGTGTGTGCCTCCATTATGTGAAACGCGTGACCTGTAATCTAAAGTACTTGGTAACCTTCCTTTGGGAAAGCCAGGATTACAGAGTCACTGACAGCCAAAGGACAGTAGTTGCTTTCTTTTTTTTTGGTGGGGGGGGAGTTTCGAGACAGGGTTTCTGTGAGTAGCTGTCCTGGAACTCACTCTGTAGACCAGGCTAGCCTCAAACTCAGAAATCCATCTGCCTCTGCCTCCCAAGTGCTGGGATTAAAGGCGTACGCCACCACCGCCGGCTCTTTTTCTTTCTTTTTTCTTTTCAGCTTTTTGGAGACAGGCTTTCTCTGTGTAGCCCAGGCCACCCTGGAACTCACTCTGTAGACCAGGCTGGACTCAAACTCAGAGAGCCACCTGTCTCTGCCTCCCCAGAGCTGGGATTAAAGGCAAGCTCCACCACTGCCTGGCTTCTTTGTCCTTTTTATACAGCACTTATGAGGACAGAGAAAGAGGCTACTACAGATGAGCATGAGCCCCAAACCTAAGAGAAATACGGTGAATTCAAGGCTGGGAAATTCGGTGAGATTCTCTGTTTACAAATAGAAAAAGAGAAAAAAAAATCTAAAAGACTAAAATCCTCTCCGGCATCAATAGTCAATTACCCAAGTTTACAGGGAACAAGCTTAGTATAGAAAAGCCACTAGTTCTATATAAGCATTAAATCATTTGAAATTGGAATTAGAATAAGATAGAATAGGAAGAAAAATTGGGGGCATGGCAAATGTAAATGCAAAAACCACAGCTCTTATCTTAAAGGGAATAAGAGAGAATTTATCCTTGAGCCATTTTGAGTGAGCATGGCCTAGGGACACAGAGCTGGGTTACTCCAAATTCCATGTGGAAGCAGTCTCATGAAGTTTTATAGTTTTACCAAAGAAAATCATAAATTGAGGCAAATTTAAAATACATTGGTAGGTTCACCAGAGAGAAGCCTTACAGCAATATGGGGGAAGCTTTCCCCAGGCCTCGAATGTTTTCTGATGACATTCTTAGCTTTTGAGTTGGTGTGGAAAACAGTGTAAATGCTTCCTCCCTCTGCTCACTGTGTGTAATCAGGAAGGCAAAACTCTATGGTCATCTAGGACTTATCTTTCCTATAGTGACTCACAGCTGTCTTTTTCTCAATAAAAACAGCATATGGACTCATTTCTACCTTTTTACATCTTGTTTATTTTAAAATTTACCGGGAAAGCTTGGCTGAGTGATTTTCTACTTTAAAGTCTGGTGTGGTACTGGGGGAATAGCTTGACCAAGTTGGGGCTGGGGAGAGTTAGACTAGTAGGTATTCACAGGGGTCTAGTATTTTCTGTTCATTTGTACCTGGACCATAAGCTGGCTCGAGGCAACTTTGAAACGGAGCCATCAGATTTTATTTCTAACAGGTAATACATTTTATGACAGCACTTGTCCTTTGAGACTGGCCATTTGGGGTGAGATGTCATTTGTCGTTAGGTGTTAGACTGTAATTATTTCTATAAAGCACCTCAAGCCAGCTGTGAGGGTCTAACTGTTAGAGAATGGGGCTTCTGCTTTTCATTTTTGGCCTTTCTGTCATTATGTTTCCTTGAAGAGATAAGTCAGCTCAAATCACTGACAGAACCGCTTTAGAGTTAAGAATGACATCAAGGAGACCTGGTTATCGTTACAAATCTGTCACTGGCTATAGGACCATGCCCTTGTTTCTTTTCCCATTGCTATGATTAGATACTCTGCTCAAAGCAACTGAAAGCAGCAGCAATTTGTTTTAGCTCACAATTCAAGGCACGATCCATCATCTCAGTGAAGTCAAGGCACCAGGAACTTGTAGTAACTGGTCACATTGAATCCCCAGTCAGGAGATAGGAATGAATGTATTCATGCTCTCTCACTTTCTCTACTCTTGTACAGTCCAGGATCTCCTTTGTAGAAAGTGGTGCCACCACAATGGACAGGTCTTCCCAGCTTAAGTAATGCAATCACAGGCATGCCCACATGCCTACCTAATCTAGATAATCTCTCACCAAAACTCCCTTCTTAGATGATTCTAGACCTTGTCAAGTCTAGACATTAATGCTAACCACCATGGACCACATGGCATAAAAAGCTTGAGCTACACTTTCAGAGAGAGGCAACATGATGATTTTATGAGGTTGGAGACTGAAGTGAAGCATTGATTGGAGGTCAAGAGGTCCTCAAAGGTAGGAGCCAGGTGTTGGAGTTAATTATAATGGTTGTTATTCTGAAGACAATACTGTCTAGAGCTTAGTGGTCTCCAGTCTAAAGGAGAGCAATCATGTGAGAAGGTTAAGTAAGCAAAAGCCAAAGACACCAAGCAGAATTAAAAACAAAATAGGCCAACAGAAAGCTATATGGTCATTAGTAGCCTCTAAGATCTCAAGGAGGCACAATCCCTGCCAGGGGTCTGGGCCAAATTTTTATTTTAATTTGGGCTTTCTAATATTTTGACATTTTATTTTATTTTTAAGTGATCTTCCAATACCTCTCCTGAAATAACAACCCAGAAGCGACAAGTTTCACATAAGGAGGGTGCATGTGCTTCCTGCTTCCGCAGCAAGCATATATAGGGAATATATAGGAAGACTAGCTATAGTCCAGGCTTAGTTACCACAGCCTACAGGTACACTGTAGAATGAGATTTCCATACTCATTTCTATCACGTAGGTTCAAATCTGCCAAAAGAGTACTCTAAGAATAGACCAGCCCTAAGTTGCCCCTCCTACCACCAGGTCGTCATTAGGAATGCTAGGCATTCCTGAGATTTTTTTGCTCTAGTTACATTTGAAGCAGGAATGTGAAAGTGAGAGTATGTTCTTTAGAAAGGACCCAAGATCAGGAACAGCATTTGGAAGACGGGAAATCTGAAATACTGACAACCTAGACATCAGGGACAGCCACCACCATCTATCAGCACCTTGTAGTCAAGAGGGCTAGGAGGAGGTCAGAGACACACAGGAAATAATTGTCTATCCTCTAGAGGCTCACTCTAGCAGGTGGCCCTTGAATCCACAGATATCACTGGTTTGTCAGAGTGCTGTAATTGGCTGCAATTGAGAAGTTCTGAGGCCTCAGAGATTGAATCGTTTTGGCCTTTTTGGCTTGTGTGTGTGTGTGTGAATTTGACACAAGCTAGAGTCATTCATGAAGAAGGACTCTTGAGAAAAATGCCTGTATAAGATTGGCGTATAAGCAACTCTATCATGTATTTTCACAATTAATGGTTCTTATGGGAAGGCTCAGGCCACTGTGGATATTTCCAGCCTTGGGCAGGTGGTCTGAGTTGTAGAAAAAAAGCAGGCTGTGCAAGTCATGAGAAACAGGCCAGTAAGCAGCATTCCTCCATGGCCTGTCTCAGTTTCCTGCCTTGAGTTCCTGCTTTGACTTCACCCAGCGAATTAGTTTTTTTCTATTGCTGGGACAAAATACCATAACCCACTCAACTTATTTAAGTGTTTAATTGGGCTTGTGGTTTCAGAGGGCTAGAGTCCATGGTAGTGGAGAAATGGCATGGTGGAAGGAACAGCTGAGCTCATATCTTGATCTGCAAGCAGAAGACAGAGAGCATCTAGGAGTAGCATGAGTCTTTTGAGACCTAAAATTCCACCCTTAGTGACACACCTCCTCCAACAAGGCCACACCTTCTCATCCTTCTCAAACAATCTTACCAACTGGGGATCAAGGATTCAAACATATGAGCCTATGGGGGCCATTCTCATTCAAACCATCACATTCCACCCCTCGACTCCCATAGATTCTTGGCCATATCATAATGCAAAATGTATTTAATACAACTTCAAGTTTTCCCACAGCCTTTCACA
Source organism: Montemys delectorum (assembly GCA_019843815.1). Taxonomy (NCBI): domain Eukaryota; kingdom Metazoa; phylum Chordata; class Mammalia; order Rodentia; family Muridae; genus Montemys; species Montemys delectorum. The sequence goes on along the minus strand of JADRCD010072656.1, from coordinate 10,218 downwards.
GCCTTTTAACACTGTTTTGAAGTCCAAGGCCTCTTTAAGACTAACTAAAGGCAACCTCATAGTTGTACCTGTTAGGTTTCAGGAAGTGTATATGTCCAGAAATGAGCTCAAGCTGGACCTCAGAAGGGTTTCTGGTGATTAGATAAAAGCCAGCATTCCTCAGGAACTTGTGAAATGAGTTTCTGTTGAGAGACCAGATCTTGGGTTCAGACTCCATCTTAGAGAACCTGACCTAAGGTTGAACTCACATTAACGAACAAGCCAGCACCTAGCACCAGTTTCCAGGCTATTCCCAAACAAGAACAGTTTCCAGGTTCCTCTTTCTAACAAGCCTGCCCCTGACACTTCACTTCCTAACCACTACCAATGCGGAGGAAAACGGAAGTTAAGTTTATGGTTTGGCTCCCAACACCAGCCAACTACGTTAAACGGCAATAAAAATCCCATAATGTCCCCCCAATCAGATGTGTGCCAGGCTAGAAAACCCCCTCATTTGCTTATTTCCTTGTCCCACTGAGAGCTCAGGGCTTCACTCTCCTGCTCTGCTGTGTCAGAGACAGTAGTGACCCAAGCTCACACTTGAGAAAGAAACCCTAGTGTTTCAGGGGTCAGCTCCCTGGTAGTCATTTGGGGTTTACAAAGGCTTTTTCAACGGGCACAACATTGTGCCAAAAGGAGTCGTTCCCTTTGCCTCTTGCAGAAGGGACGTATGGTTTTCTGTTGACATACACCAGTGGTGGCATATCAAAGCCCATGCTGGCTCCATGATCCCTCAGTCCCTATGCATACATACCCATTATACACTTCAAAGCCCCCACAGCAGCATTGCAGCCTCTCACCTCCTCTTCTACCCTAAACTTCCAGGCTTGCTCCAGCTCACAGGCTCCTCATTCCCCTTATTGTACGACGTGTCCACATCCCCACTTCACTAGCCCTGGCCATGTCCAGTCTACTTATTTTTCTCTCTGCCCCAGACTCTTCCAAGATGCCTCTGGTTGGTTCTCTCTTTCTTATCCACAATAAAAACCTTCCCCACTAGTCGTGGAATGGCCGTTTTGGTAGTTTCTTTACTGCACCCCTCACATACTCTTAGAACCTAGGTAAAGTGTTAAGGCCTAGATGGAATGTTAGGGCCTAGTAAAATACTAAGTCCTAGGTAAAACATTAAAACCTAGGTAAAATGTTAAGGCCTAGCTAACAATCACCTTCCTAGCCTGCCATTATAAAGAAACTTTCTCATATGTTTCTGCTATTAATTACGAGACTTTCTAATGCCAATATGCACTACATAATCTGTTACGTTCTGTGCACTTGGAAACCAATCACGTTAGAGGTCAGTAGAACTGCTTTGTATAGTTACCCACGATAAGCTTGGACCTGACCACCCAGCTGACTTCCTGCATCTACGTAGAAGCTTTTATGGTCTTTGCCTCTTTAAGCTGCCCCTGGGATGCACTCCAACATAAGAGAGACACTGCACCGATATAAGAAGCTATTTGGAATAAGACTTCCATTTTGAGTAGTACCAGTAAAGTTTAAGTTCCCAAGACCTCCCTGGGAGGTACTGACATCCCGCCTGGCAGAAAGAAGCATGCACATGGGTACCTGACATCTCGGTTGGCAACTATTTAGTTAATGGGCCCATTTTTCTAGTATGTCGATTAGCTTATAGGTAGCCATTTTGTCCCCTGTGCCAGGGAGTTTCCTTTTGACTTAGTATTTTAGCCTGCTGGGAGGTGGGTGGCGGGAGAAGGGACAGACGACATGCTTTCTTCTGCAGCTACTTTCAGCTGACATGAGGGCATGTTGCCAGGGCCCAGGAAGGCTGAAAGGCATTCATCAGAAGCCTCCGCTTAGCCGATCCAGTTGAACATCCAGGGAGCAATCACATCCACAGACTAGTTTATATCAGCTTTCAGCAAGTCCAGAGCTCAGCAGTTTGCAGTCTGCAGGTGATGCCTGATTGGAGTCTGTCAACTAAGTGAAAAATCTGTTGAAACAAATATACACTAGAAACAGAAGTTAAAATTTCCTAGTAATTGGGAAAGGGAAGGAATCCCAAACCGGGGGCGTGGGTGTGGGTGTGGGAATCCCATTCTCAGGAGCAGACAGGTGCAGAGACATAGGCAGAACTTATCTGGAGTCATTTGAGCTATGACAGGTGGAACCAAGTCTTACGACTTCTTTGATTCACTGACGCTTACATGAATTTTTAGTTTATAAAAGGGACATATTGGCATTATCATTGCATTGAAATCAACATTGTAAAATATCAGTCAACAGGTGTCTGTGAAACAGCAGAAGTAGACTCATGTCTTTGAGTTTTAGCAAAACACTATATATAGCTTTAGGTTTAAAGGCATGAGCATTTTTTTCTGTCCAGAGAGCCAGGTATATAGGTTGGACAGAGATGTTTTAGCCCAGTGAAAAGCATCTATAAGTCTGTCTTAGTCAGGGTTTCTATTCCTGCACAAACATCATGACCAAGAAGCAAGTTGGGGAGGAAAGGGTTTATTCAGCTTACACTTCCATGTTGCTATTCATCACCAAAGGAAATCAGGACTGAAACTCAAGCAGGTCAGGAAGCAGGAGCTGATGCAGAGGCCATGAAGGGATGTTACTTACTGGCTTGTCTCCCCTGCCTTGCTCAGCTTGCTTTCTTATAGAACCCAAGACTACCAGCCCAGAGATGGCACCACCCACAAGGGGCTCTCCCCACCTCCATCAATAATTAAGAAAATGCCTTACAGCTGGATCTCGTGGAGGCATTGCCTCACTTGAAACTCCTTTCTCTGTGATAACTCCAGCCTGTGTCAAGTTGACACACAAAACCAGCCAGTACAGTCTATATGGAGAAGACAACCAAAGAAATGTAAAATCTTGAGCTTGTGACTGAGTACCAAGCAGCCTCCATCAAACTCTGAACCTCTGAAATCTCGGGTAGTGATAGTGCAGAAGGGGAGAAATATGAAACATTTTTTTAAAAATTTTATATACCTTAAATCATTTTTGAGACCCTCAGAATTTAAGTTTTTATATCTTTAAACATTTAAATACTTCAGAGCAAATTTTTATTTAATCATTTGCCAGTGGCACGAGACATGAATAGGTATTATTAAGAGCCGCCACTGTAAAACATCTTTAGTGGAAAGTTACATCTGAAACCTGTTTATCCTTTAATATAAAGCCTCTGAGCAAGGCAAGCCTGTTTTCCCTCTCTTAATAAGAGACCTAGTAGTTTTAACTAACGAATGTACTGAGAATGTACTGACTGACGAACAAACAAGGTTGTTGATTACACTGGGGTAAGAAGCCAGCTGCCTGTTGTTCCCTAGCTGATAAAACTACAGTTAGTTTAGCAGTCAATAGATCAGAGACCTGAGGAGGATAAATTATAATTTAAATGGCCTATGTATGAATTAAAATGACAGACACTAGTCCATAGTCCATTACCTAGACAGTTATCCCAGGCTCCTGAGGTTTCCATGGTGTTGGGCAGAGGCATCAGGCCATCAGGCCCAGGAGTTAAGAAGCTTTTCTGTGGAGGAGGAACATGCGAGACACTGCCCTGACTTTATCTTGCCAAAGTGGGGCAATCAACTCTCCAGTGTCCTGCTTGTCCAGTTTGGGCTGGGTCCTAGCAGTGGGTGAGGCAGTGTGGCTGTCTTGCCTAGTGGTCAGTATTGCTACAATCCAGATGGAGGTGTTTGTCACTGTGCTCATTATCTTCCTGGAGACCTTGGGGGTCACTGCTAGGATCTGGGTGTCTTGGCTGTCATAGTAAGGTTAAACATCTTAAATGCCATACTCAGCAGGTCCCTGGCAAGTTTGAGGGTTAGTGTCTATCTAGCACATCTGAGTTAAAACAATCTATCTGGAGGGTGGGGTGGCAGGCATGGGGAGGGGGGAGGCAACGGGGATTTGTTCTGGTTTTTTGTTTGTTTGTTTGTGTTTTGGAGGGGAAACTGGGAAAGGAGAAATTTACATGTAAATAAAGAAAATACCTAATTAAAAAATAAATAAAATAAAATAAAATAAGAAAAAAAACCCAATCTATCTGTTTTTCCTTATTTGATTTAGGTTATACCTTGATAACATCTACAGAAGGCTAAATAAGACTTATTCCTGTAATTAATTACACTAGTACTTAGGATGACTGCAAATATAATTCTGAACATATTAAAGAATTTGATTTTTTATAAGGTGAGTAATAACTTATGTTTCGTAGTTATCCTTAATGGTTTATAATAAGATAGTTTTCATAAGACTAGGACTTTGCATTATATTCTTGTTAGGTTCAGCCTTAAAATAATAATTTAAGATAGAAGTTCTTCTAGTATCAAAGTAAACCATTTATTTCATAAACACAGTCCATAAAGAGACTGGGAACTTTCCTGATCCTTACATGATATTCCATTTATAGATCACAACAGTTTTCTGTATGGGTCAGTTTACCAAAATAGCTAACGCTTACCAACACTAGCAAAAGCAAGGCTCGACATATAGCCTTAAATCAGTCTCTGTTAGCCTGAAGACACCTTAGGTCAAGAATCATATTTTTTTAAGCCAGTGATTTTCAACTTTCTTCAATGCTATAACCCTATAACACAGTTTTCTAATGTTTTGGCCACTTCAACCGTAGAAATCTTTCTAGTTGCTATCTTACAACTGTAATTTTGCAATCACAATGTTACATTTGCAACCGCAATGCAACTATCTGACTTGCAGACAGATCATCCTAGGCTACCCCTGTCAAAAGGTCTTTTGTTCCCCAAAGGGTCATGACCCATTGGTTGAGAAACTGTTCCAAGTTAACTGTCATACTGCTTAAGGTCATTCTTACTGCATCATAGGATAGGAATTCTCAGTCTTTTTTAGCTGTGGCTGTAAAGTTTTAGCCTTTTATTTACCTATTTGTTAAGATTGCATTTTAAGAGAGACATTACAATAAAATAACTGTAAAATGTCCCATAGCCTTATAAGCTTAAATATTTTTAAAAGCTGTTTTTTTTTTAAATATCCAGTTTTTCATTTTTCTGTAAAACTCCTTAAAGGAAGTTTAAACTTTTTCAACTGTGTGTTTTTGCAATTCCAAAATAAAGTGCCTTTCATAAGAGTAAAGACACGAGCACGGCCGTGATATTTAGAAGGCAAAGCTAAGCTCTAACAGTGCAAATAGTTGGATATCTCTAAAATCAATACTAAGTGGGTCACTCTTACGAGGTATGGCTGTCAACGAGGTATATTCTTTATATGAAAACATGGATCTGCAGTTATAACACCTCATTAAACAAACATTGTCTTAAATCCTTTTTTTTTTTTTTTTTTTTTTTTTTATAAACCTGCTTTTTAAGACAGGACAGGAATTACACAAAAATCTTATCCCAATTTGAAAGCATCTTTGGGATTCTGTTGACTCCTTGGTTGGCTCCTACCATATTCTTGCCCTTAGTAAAATGGCACTGAAACCATAGCCAAGATGGCTGCTAACCACATGGCTGCCCTTAGTCAAAATGGCGGTGAAACCATGATTCTGCCTTTTCCAACCCTAACACAGATGGCAACCAGCCACGTGTTGTTTATATCCCAGAATGGAGTCCATGCCCAGTGGGTTTTAAAAAATTATCTAAGCATATAATATACTTTCACACTCTGAGTAACAAGTTTTACATTAATTCTTTGTTATGGATATTACAGATTTTAACCATGCCCCAATAATTTATATGCCAATAATCTCTTTAGTTTCTGACCTGAACATAAACTTAAAACCATGCCTGAGTCTGAAAAAGGATGATCCATAACCCAATTACAGAGCCAGCTTTTAATAAAGCAGAACAGAACAAATCAACGTTTAAGCTCACACATTCCAACAAACAGGCGGTGCCTGGCTTTAACAGTAGCACCCTGCACAATTATCAAGATACACAGAACACAGTAAACTCACACATTCAAGGGAAATCAGTCAGTAAACAAGCATGCAGCACCCACTGTGCACTTACACACATAAAATAAACAGACAAAACTATAGTTGTTCCCTCCAGTGCTGGAATTTCAGGGGAGGAGCACCTCCATTTTCTCAAGGGCAGAGATATCTTGGCATTGGCTGCTGGGTTATTTTTAAAAATCCTACAGAACTCTGGGTTTTTTAAAAGCTGCCCACTGGCCCCAAGCATTGTATTTTGTGAATCCCATCCCCCAAAGCTGTTTGTTTAGGAGTAATCTTTCCATCAGAGATCCTGTGGGCCAGCCTCAATGTCAAGTAGACCCGGCCAGGAGGTAAGGCTGCCCAGGGGGCCCCAGTTGCGATTCAGTCCCAAATCAAGACACACAAAGATAGACCAGACACATAAGCCAAAGCAATAATAGAAAAATGAGACAGTGACATTTACTAACTGGAGCTCCCTGCTTCTGAATCCCCCCCACCCACACCCCTGTTCTTTTTGTTCACCACCAAAGTTCCAGGCTTCTCTAAGCATAAAACTTTTAAAAATTATTACTTTGTCTCTCAATCTCACCAAGAGGTCCCCAGGACACCAAACTCCCCAATTAACCAGAAATAGAAATAACCAATGGGCTGTGGGACACCTCTCTAGGCCCTGGATGAAGGATTTGGGAGGGAGAAACTCTGCACCAAGTCTTCTTCATCCCTGGATAGGGTATCCCATAACCAGAGAATCTAGAAACCAGGCAGGAAATCGCCATGGAAAGCTATCTTAAAAAAAGAAAAGAAAAAAGAATGCTTGCTGTTTTACTTTGAGTATAGCCATTCATATCTCTGGAGTCTGCCAAGTAGTAAGTACTTCTTGGAGACCTTAGGTCAGCTGGGTTAGCTATCCCAAGGTGTGTGCACCCCAGGGTAGGTTCACTTGAAGATTCTAGAGTGAAGGGAGAATTAGGGGTGGAATTATCTCGCTGGGGCCTCCATATGTTTATCCTGAGATTCACTGGAGAAAAACCAATTCCACCATTTTGGGCCAAATTTAAGGCGAGTTTATTAAATATTAAATACTGACCAAGAGATGAACTTTGGTCAAGACCATTCCCTGGAATTTCCCAGCTAAAATGGTCCTGAGTCACATGTTACAGGTGTTTATAAGGACAAACCTATAGGCCACTGTACTTTTTCACTAGGCTTTATTTGCCAAGAGCTACAACACCCTGGTAATTCTAGAAAGTTGCCTGGTCCTTGGCCAGGTTGGGCTTACAGATTAGTTCTGGTCATTACACTGGCCCTGGTGGCACAATCCAGGGGGAGCTGGCTGGCTGACCAATTCAGCTACCACCCAGGCCCAGATCTAAGGCTCTGAGTTGGCCCATCCAACATCTACCCCATCAATGAACTGTTGGATCAGGTGAAAGGGCCGATACTGCAGATCCAAAGCTGCAGGATCTTCATGACTCTGAGAGGAGTCCTTGTTAGGATCCAGTATTGAGTATAGCAGAAGCCAGAGACCTCAAACCAGACCATTGACTCACAGCAATTAACATTTTCAATCAAAGCTGTTTGGGCAAAGGATGTACTGTGTTACACACTACAGCTTTCACAGCGAGATGGGTTTGTTTTGTTTTTTTTTCATTTTATTTTATTTTTTTTGTTTTCCTTTGGGGGGAGGTTGCAAGGTCAAAGGGTAGATATGGAGGGACAGGGAGATGAACTGGACTGGTATACATGATATGAAATTCATAAAGACTCAATAAAAAGTTTTTCTGTTTTTTGGTTTTGTTTTTTCAAGACAGAGTTTCTCTGTATAGCCCTGGCTGTACTGGAACTTACTCTGTAGACTAGGCTGGTCTTGAACTCAGAAATCCACCTGCCTCTGCCTCCCAAGTGTTGGGATTAAAGGTGTGAGTCACCACCACCTGGCTCAATAAAAAGTTTTTTAAAAAAGCAAATCACATACTTCCAACATACAACTGCATACTTCCTATTCATTGTATAGCTCTGAGGGGAAAACTTTCCCCAATGGGGGTGTTACCACTTTGCTGGCAAAAGCATTCTTAGAACTTGGAGCAAAGAAATACCACAATGTCATACCACACATCAAACCTCACACAAGAGATTAGGAGAGGAAAAAGCCAGGAAGCTGGCTATCTCTACTCAGACAGAAACAACGTGGGACAGAACAGAAGGCAGGCTTTATGTAAGATCTCTCGAGGGAGTGGCACTTTCCAGGTGGCCTGGGATTGGAGGGATTCTGTGGCCTGATATGAAAGCTCAGGGACTGGTGTTTGTTTGTTTTGTTTTGTTTTTTCCCTGTCCCTGGTCTGTGGCTTGGGGATCAAGTCAGGGGCAGGGTGTTCTTTCCTTGGCCCTTTTACCCTACACTTCCAACATACGGAATATAAGTTACCACTACAAAAGGGAGGAATCTGGTGAGGAGACCCAGCAGGGCAAACCCCAAGTCCTGTAACCCCATCTCTGTTGTCAGAGGGCTTAGATGAAGCCACCCTTCCAGCTTGTACCTGGTGTCCACTTCTGTACCTTGGGATAGTTCTTCTGCCTGTGTGGAGATGCCATGGCTCTGGCATCTCCAACACCTTAGGGTCTCAGACACAATCCAGGACTCACTTTCACAGCTTTGTGCCATGACCTCTCATGGTCTCCATTCAGGGTCTCCTCTGCTCCCCACCTGACCTCAGCAGTGCTCCTTAACAGTAGAGGAAGGTTCCACAAGCCCTTTCTTTCTCTGTGTATCCTTCATGACTCGAAAGCCAACTCTATGTGGATGGCATTGCTAAGTTTGACTTTGGACTTGAGGCGAACACTGCCACCCTGGAATTACATGTGTAGCGTTTTGATTTGTTGCTACTTTTTAGAAGAAGAGATGACTTTGGGCCTTTTCCTTCCACAGGTCGGAAGCTCAGCTTGGTAGGTTCTTGAGCTGAGCTGGAGAGTTAAAGAAAAGTTTGTAAGGTAAAAGAGCAAAGGGAAAACTTTCTGGGCCTGACTTCACAATCAACCTGAGACCAGGGCCAGGGAAAAACAAAACAAGACTCGAGTTCCTTCCGGTCTGTCTGGGCTGATATCCAGAGCAGACCTTGGGCACAAGCTCTGCATCCAGTCCCAAAACACCCAGAGGAAGCTCTACTTCCAGGTGCTCTAACAAGCCCAGAATCACAGGATCACAGAATCACAGGATCACAGAGACAACTTGACTCTGAGGAGTTCTGACACAACCAGGATCACAGGAAGGACAGGTTCCAGTCAGATTTAGCAAGGGCAGGTAGCACTAGAGATAACCAGATGGCAGGGGGCAAGCATAAGAAAATAAACAACACAAACCAAGGTCACTTGGCATCATCAGAACCCAATTCTCCCACCATAGCAAGTCCTGGACACACCATCACACCAGAAAAGCAAGATTCAGATACAAAATCACTTCTCATGGTAATGATACAGGACATTAAGAAAGACATAAATAGGGGCTGGTGAGATGGCTCAGCAGTTAAGAGCACTGACTGCTCTTCCAGAGGTCCTGAGTTCAATTCCCAGCAACCACATGGTGGCTCACAACCATCTGTAATGAAATCTGATGCCCTCTTCTGGTGAGTCTGAAGACAGCTATGGTGTACTTATATACATAAAATAAATAAATAAATCTTGAAAAAAAAAAAAAAAGAAAGACATAAATAGCACCCTCAAAGAAATACAGGAGAACACAGGTAAATAGCTAGAAGCCCTTCAAGAGGAAACACAAAAATCCCTTAAAGAACTACAGGAAAACACAATCAAACAGGTGAAGGAAATGAGCAAAACCATCCAGAATCTAAAAATGGAAATAGAAACAATAAAGAAAT
>JADRCD010072622.1:0-12946 GCA_019843815.1 Montemys delectorum | reverse complement strand
TGGTCTTGTTCATGCTGCCCCAAGAATGCAGGATATGGCTAGTCTCCTGATGATATATCCACTACATCCATGGACTTGTAATACACAGTTATGAAGGTAAGACAGCAATTTATATAAAAAATTTTGGAAACAAAACATATTTTTAAAGGAAGATCTCAAAGAAAGCACACATTAAAATGGCTTGATATCTCCTGTTTCTACTAGAATAAGTAAAACGAAGCAGGATCAGTATTTCAAAGTCTCTCCTGAATTGACCCTATGTTTACCTTTAAGTCACAAAGGGTCACTTTGCACAGCCCTATTATCCTCATTGGGTTTAGGAAACTGACATGGATATATTGCTTCTTTTGGGTTAGGTCTATATTGCACCTTACTATAAATGATAAAAATGATAAAAAAAGATGATTAAAAATATCACCTAAAGTACATTTTGCAGCCATCAAGCATACTTAACTTACCAATTTTCCAGCCTGAGTATTTGCTGAGTTCCTGGCTGAGATCAGGGGGCACTTCCAGCTTGTGAAGTTGCCCTTGAGGCCATCTCCTGTGTCCCTTTAAGGACGGTATCCCATTCTGTGACCCTCTTCTCAAGCAGGATATACACAGTGAAATAGGTCCTCTCCAGAACCCTATCCAGCTTAGACTGCCCACTGAGATCTTTAGGGGGAAATAGGACTGCACTAGAGCACCAGAGCCACAAGGAATGCAAGAAAGTAGTGTCAGCTGACTCTCATGTAAGTCCAGCGGGGCTTACAAACCAATTAATATCAGGAGCACAATGGTTAGGAAACAACCTGGTAGATAGACATGTCTAGAATCAACCAGTGGGTGAAGCAGAGACTTGTAACAGGCAGAAGAGCTCTCTAGGCAGGTGTGGCTTCTCAGTCACTTGCTTGGTTCCCTTTGTTAGGTTGCGTATGACTGAGAGGCTCATTATATATAGACAAATAACTCTAACCTCAAATTTGTGAGCATTACAGTAAGACATTCCCATGAAAGCGTTCCCTACACTGGAGAGCATGGCAGCAGTATCACCCTGAGCATGGAGTTGGCAGTTGTTTGAGTCTTTGATGACTATAATAAGAGAGAGGTTGAACTCTACTCCTGGGGATTTGTCTGTATAATACACATGTGAAATACTTCGATGGGAAGTTTAAAACTGAAGTCCCACATAGTCCAGCAGCCACACCTTTGGGTGCACATAAGCTCTGACTGACATGGTACAGGTGGCTTGTGATATGCTGATTTGTATCACCTGTGACAATGCTGATTATTTAATGGACCCAAGTCCCATCAGTGGATGAATAAACAGAGGAAATGAGGATGCGTTGGGCTACTGTTTAGCCTTGATATAGAAGGAAAGTCTATTATTTTGACATCAAGGATGAATCTGAAAGATGGCTATGCAGGCCCAGGAGGATGGATGCTGTATGAGCCTATGTGTGGAATCTGGACGAGGTGGACTCAGAGAAGCAGAGACTGTGAAAGTCTTACCAGGGCCCAGATGTTGGAGTAAAGTGCCAGCTGCAGAGTAGGAATTTCAGTTAGGCAAAAGAGTGAGTTCAAGAATTTATCATACAGCACTGTAAATATGGCTAATAATACATCACAATATATTGTACATTTGAATAACACTAAAATGATGAATTTTAAGTGCTTTCACCATGGGAAATATGAGAAGTGATGAATATATTAATTTTATCAATTAATTAATTTTAATTAATTAATTTTATCATAGATACACAAAAATATCATGTACAGTTTGTATGCAACTACCAAATTATCATTTGTCAGTAAATAATACTTTTGAGGTTTACTTATCTACCCTCAATTTAAAAACTTCTTCAAATGTCACCCTCATCATCTGAAAGGAACCAATGAAGTGAACCTCAGGAAAAATGACATTCTAAAATCTCATGCAAAAGTTTCTAAGTTCTTCACTTATAGGACAAATCAAATCCATGAAGAATGACCATGCCTGTGAATGACTTGGTCTTAGGATGGCAACTTCATTCATACTATGGAGACGAGTTCTGAGTCCAGGGCAGTTCTGTGGGGAGGGTGAACCAGGAAGCTAGTAGTATTGAAGGGGAAGAGCAGTGGTCTAGTGGTTCAGGTTCTGATGCTCAAAGCACATTCCAGAGCAAACAGGCATAGTAGTCCTGAGCTAAGTTCAGAAGGGAGGTTTGCATCTGGAGGGTAGGGCATGGGATAATTTAGGTGACATCACGTACCAGAAATGGTTTGGTCTTATCTTGTTACAGTTAATTCTGAGTACTTTTCTTTTAAATATTATTCTATTTCATAGCTAAAAATTATATATATATATGTATATGTGCATATATGTGTATATATAGTGCACAGCAAGATATTATGCAATACTTGAACAATATAAATAGGCTAGGTCAACCTATTGAAATATTGTTTTACATTTGTCATTGTGAGTTTTTGGGCAGAGACACCATGATGCATTATGGAGGTCAAAGAAGAACTTACAGGAGTCATTTATCTCTTTTTACCATGTGGAATCTAAGGGTTAAACTTGGGTTAGTAGCAAATGCCCTTACCCACTAAGTCATTGGCCCAGCCCAGGGCTTACATATTCTTATACAAATATCCATTTATGGTGAAGAGAATGTCACAGATACCAATCTAGCAAGTTTCAAGTGTTCAGTGGATTGCTAGTATCTAGAGTCACTGTGCTAGACAGCAAATCCCGTGCTGACTACTTTTGCCTACTTTTACAAAGCACACCCACTTCTCAAGACAAATCCTGCCTTACCATGAGAACCAAGGGAGTCCTGAGCCCACAGGGAAGAACATTTAGTTGTGACATTGGGGCATTGCCCAAACTTTCAGACATTTCTCTCCTTGCCTTCACAGCAGGAACATCAAACCCAACCCTAGGGCTATGGAGGGGATTAGCCAGGCTGCACCCTGGCTCTGGCGCAGGCAGATCATGTGTGTGAGGTCTGGTATGTTTAGATCTAGATCTGAAGAAATTTCTCCTTAAAGAATCCTAGAAAAATGGCAAATGACTTAAAATCAAGGATATGTTTCCTGGCTTGGAGAGAATATTTATAGTCTCTCTGGATTGTCTATGCAATGTTTAAATTCTCACCTCATTCCTAGTATCAGAATATCAGAGAGTTCATCTGCTTCCTTTCTTCTCCCCTTTCCCCTTTCCCTCCCTTCTCTCCTATCTTCTCTTCCTTCTCTGTTTTTCCTACTTCCTTAAACACTTCTTAGATGCCAGGTAGGGTCAAACCCAAGGGATATAATGGCAAGAGGGACCATTGCTCAAATCTTCAAACACAAAATAGATGTGCTCCTTTTCAGAATGGGGACTGGGTCAATCATTGTGGGGGAGAGATGAACAACTGAGACATGAGCTGGCATGGTCTCTGAGTCAGCCATGACTCAGGTCTCCCCAGTCACAAATGTGAGGGGGCTGGATATATTGATGAAGCTCTAGGGGCTTGGCTTCTCATGTGCTCTTCAGGGGCATCCCCTGGCCTCTTGGAGTAGATTCACACCATGAGTTAGAAGTGGCTCAGTTTACTAGTAATTCTGGGGCTGATGCCAAGGGTTAAGAATTGTGTTCACAAATACTTTGTCTGCTTCTGCCTTCCTCAGCCTTCCACTCAAGGCCAAGTGCTCACCCCTTGCCACACTGCCGTATGATTCTCTGTTGTGTTGAGTTGGTAGCTGTGCTCTGTTTTGCCCTCACAACTCACTTCCCCTCTAGGGTCCTGTCCTGGTCACAGGCACACCATGCGTATGAGGACAGCTCTCTGGTATCAAGAACAGATAGATTTGTTCTGTTACACTGTTTTGCTGTTGTGCTATTTAGACAAAATACAGTCTTTTTTTTTTTCTGTTTGAGGGGCACCTGGAGGTTTGCATTGGAGACCTATTCCATTTCTGGTGTCTCAGTCATAATCTTTCTTTCATGCAAAGGACTTCCTTTCCCAGTAGCTCCCTACTCTTTCCTCCAAACCTCAGACAGACCATGAAGAAGTCATTTTCCTCACAAGCAACCAAACTGCTAAAACTCCTCCTCACTCATTTCCTCAATGAAAGGCTGTGTTCTGATTGGATTCCATTTCATGTTAGTCCTAGAAGTGTATGTGACGCACAGCTGGGCTCTCAGCTCTGGGAGATTGTCTTTCACTGTGCATCCCCAAAGCCATGAGGCATTGTATCTGGCCTCAGTGCCTATGCTTTGGCCTCTTAGCTTTCCATCACTGCCTTCCTCCAAAAATGCAGGTTCCTTGTCAGGCATATCAGTGGAAATACACATTCTCAAGCTTATCTCCAAGTCATTGATCAAGAACTCTGGAAGTGTTGCTAGGAACTGGGGCTTGAGCCTGCCCTACAGCAAAAGTCTCGCTTTATCTGATGCCCAAAAGAGAGACTCACAGAAGAGTAGCAGTGTGTCTGAAGTCAGGGCCTACACTAGAGATTGCCCAGGAATCAGACAAGAGAACATGATGCTTAGACAGGGAAAGAGGGGGATTGATCCACAACAGACTTGCAAGATGAAGGCTTGTCTTGATCATGGGAAGGGCAGTACCACAAATCTACAGGGTTATAGGTTAGCCCACCAAGTGTCTAGTAGCTGGCTCTGGGATCCCCAAGAATTTGTTATGCCTCCCCGCAGCTCCTCTGGGATCTAGTGCCAGCTTCCTCCCTCTAACTTTATGCCAGCATTCACTATCATCACAGTTCTCATTTGGTTCTTACCCAGAGTCACTTGGAGTCCCTGGAGAGACCGATTTTCTCTTTCAGATCAATACAAATTATCTTTGCACTGGTGCATATCTTCATGGGCTCCCTGCTGACCACACTGGCTAGCACTTTGTAGGATGCATCTCTCAGAGTGTTGGGGTTGAGAGGAAAATGGGCAACTCCCTGGTTCATGAAAACGAAACAAAACAAAACAACAAACAAAAAAACTGCACCATGCTTCCCATGCTTACAACTGGCTGTTTCTATACTGACCTCAAAGGCAGATTAGGATGACTGTAATTGGTACTAAGATTAACCATATGGCTCTTGCCATAGCACTCTGACATCTTCTTGTGGATATAAAGAAAGCAGCACGGGTACAGGGTGTAGTGGTTGGGTTTGGACTAGGGGGCTAGGCCACCTAGATTTAAATCTGTGATTAAGTTGTTTTGTTTGTTGTCGGAGCTTGGAGGGCAATGAAAACAGATCTTCCCCTGGGATTTCTGGCACCGCCACATCACATTAAAGCCAAATATGCTTTTCTGGAAGAACTTCGATATTTCCACTTCCTTTCTAGCTGAACATCAATTTTTAATTCTTTAAAGGGAATTAAAGCTTCTGCAAAAAAATGAGAAAGAACAAAAAATGAAAAGAACAGCTTCAAACAAACAAACAACCCAACCAACCAACCAACCAACCAACCAACTAACCAACCAAACAACCAAACAACAACCACCAACCAACCACCAACTAACCAACCAACCACCCACCAACCACCAACCAACCAACCAACCAACCAACCACCAACCAACCAACCAACCAAACAAACAAACAAACAAACAACCAAACAACCAACCAACCACCAACCAAACAACCAACCAACCAACCAACCACCAACCAACCACCCAAAGCATCTGTCCTTCAACTTTATTTCATGATGTGGGCAAACATTTTGGAGTTCTTTATGGTCTGGTCAACAAACTGCTTCATGTTTAATAAAAGAGTGAGCAAAGAATAGCATTGTTATGAGAATTAGTATTCTCCCTGCCTGGCAGATGTATCACCCATTGCAGGAAAGGAGGTTTCCTCACTAATCTAAGACATTTTCAGTTGAGACATGTAAAATATTTAAGTATCTTTGGAAAATTGAGCTGTGCATGGGGAAGAGAGGGGGAGGGAGAGAGAGATGAAAAGAGATTAACCGAAAGTCTGTAAGAGGAAGGGGGTTACTGACTGACCCATGTGCCTCTGGCCTGGGCTTTGCTTGCCTGCACTCTCAGCACATGTAAGGAACCAGCATACCCTAGTGAGGCCAAAGTTCAAGCTTGCAGTTATGCTAGTCTCCTAATTTGTTCACTGACACTTCCTTCTTACTGAGCCACTGTCCTATAGAAGCTTCTGGTGGAAAGCATTGTAACATCAAACAAAAAAGAGATATTTGTAAGGATTTTGATTCTAGTGGAGAGAAGTCTTGCAAGCCATAAGCAGAATACATGTGCGTATTACATGGTAGATTTAGACACTGATGGGTAGAAAGGTTTGTTGTTGTTATTGTTGTTGTTGTTAAAGACAAGACAACGAAGGGTTAAATGAAGGGGTCAGTCCATGAAGGTGGAGAGATTGGAATGAAGGAGCCTCACTTATTGGAAAGAGATTTCATTAGTCCTACTAGGAAACTGAAGCTAGATAAAATGCTTGAAAGAGGAGAGAGGCTCCCTGGCAGAGAAGGTTCTTGGTGTCCACCAGGAGAAATGAACACAAGGCTGCAGGTGCATGCAGAGCATGCTCATTGGGATAAATGTAATCCCTGTTGGTATATTTGTTTTATTATATTTTATTGGGTTCTTATACCTCTATCTCCTTTCCATTCCTTAGTCTATCCTAATCTCTTCCAACTCCCCAAACACTAGGTAGAAGAGGAAGAAGGTTAGAGTGGAAAGGGGACGTAGGCCTCTCTGGGTTACTTCCTGCTGATAAGGGTCATTGTGTTTCTTAGGGCAACTCCAATCTTCATCATCTGAATATCAAGCAGTCTAGCAAAGCAGCAATCCAGCAACAGCAAACACAACAGCAGTGAAGGTCCTGGGGCGGCAACAAGGGGAGCAGCAGCTGCCATAGGCCCTCTGGGGGCGCTCCCATTTATACCATCTCAAGAGTCCTCAGATTAAACTGTCTACAGCTGGCAAAAACCATGTCCTCTAGAACACTGGACAGTCATAGTTCATGGCTGTGACAACCTAAAGCAGTTGATTCAGTGACTTTTTAAAGTTTAACTTTCTGAAATATCCCACACCTGAGATTCAAACAAAACATATTCATGTAATGTTAACTGGGGATTTTAAAGAAACCAAACCCACACTACAAATCCCAGCCTGGGACTCATTGCATTAAAAGTTACTCTGCGTGTCTATGTCTTGTTGCTCATTCTGAGGGGCCTTTTAAGCAACTGGGTTAGGGTTATTCAAACTGAAAAATAACATTGTTTTGTTTAATTCATATATGACATATGGATGTAGGTCACAGACTTCCTTCTCTAATTGCATTTCTCTGATAATTGGCTCTCCTTAGCAACTTTTTTCTTTTCTGGAACTTGTCTATTGAATTCTTTGTAGTTTCAGCCCATTTCCCACTTCCTTAGGAAAGTGGCTTCTTCTGTGGCCACAGTCCCCTTTGTTTATTCTTAACTGTGTTGTCACTTGACAGTACTGTGAGCAGGAGCACTGGAAATATATTGGCATGGAATTGGCAGCTCATAATAATGTCTGAGGAGTCTGAGGAGACAGTGTTTTCCCATTCTTTGGAGTTCTGTTTTAACCCAGATTCATGACTTTTTAAAGTTTACCTTTTTGAAATTTATTTTTATTCTGTGTGTATGTATGCACACCTAATGCCTGCAGAGGGCAGAAACTGTCAGATAGCCTTGAATTGCAGTTATAGACACCTGTGAGCTTTTATTTAGATGCTAGGAGTTGAACTTGAATCCTCTGCAAGGGATAGTCTGTGCTCTTAACTCTTGAGCCATCTCTTCAACCCTAGTTTAATTTACTATTATCATTATGTGTGTATATGCATGCACATGTGTGTGCATTATTGGGAGGCAGGGCTCAGATGTCAAATGGCTTGGACATGGAGGTCTAAGGACAACTTTATGGAATTGGCAGTTGGTTCTTTGCTTCCAATTTTATGTAGGTTTTGGGGACCAAACTTAGGTTCCTAGGCTTTTGCAGTAAGTCCTTTTTTGTGGTAGGTTATCTCTCTGGCCACTCATTCAATAACTTTTAAAACATCGTCTACTGACAGAAGGATGATGGCAATGTCAATTTGTATTTTCAACATCTTTGACATTACATGTGTTCATAGACTAGTAGAATATATACATATACATGTAAAGGGAAAAGTGCTTGGGGCAGCTTGCTCAGTGGTTAGGAACATGTACTCCTTTTGTAGAGAATGCAAATTCAGTTTCCAACACCCCAATGAGGTATCTATAACTAAAGCTCCAGAGGATCTCACATCTTCTTCTGGCTTTTGAGGTACCTGCTCTCACATACATATACCTGTACCACCACATACACGTAATTAAAAATAGAGTAAATCTTTAAAACAACAAGAAAAGAGTTCTTAAAGGGATGAAACCTCTTTCAAAGATCAGGAAAATGCTATAATTATTCTCCTGGAGGCTGAATTTCTTTTATGCTTATAAGGAATTCTATCGCTTTAATAATGTTTTCTTTTCATCATTTCTTTCATGCAAGAATCAGCTTCATTTAAATAAAATAGTGGTATTTTCAGTTTGCACAATCATTTTGTTGGAGGGATTTTTTAGGACTAAAGAACAAGAAGTGAAAAAGAAGTCCAGTAAAGCAGCTCACACTTGGCAGAGGCAGAGGCAGAGGCAGAGGCAGAGGCAGAGGCAGAGGCAGAGGCAGTGGCAGAGGCAGAGGCAGAGGCAGAGGCAGAGGCAGAGGCAGAGGCAGAAGCAGGATTACTGTAAGTTTGAGGTTAACCTGGGATACACAGTGAGTTCCAAGCCAGCAATATCTACATAGAATGACCTTATCTTCAAAACCAAAAACAATGACAGAAACAAAGAGACAGACAGAAGCATGCACAGAGAGGCATACTTCACTTCATGGCTTATTACATAAATAGCAAATAAGAATTTGGGGATTTTTACCCCCTAGAATTAAAGTGATTTCACTGCTTCAAATAAACAAAACTGAAGATCCTCTCAACCAAAATAGTAAAGGAGTCAGGAGTTGTAAAGGCAGAGAACCATACATCTCAGATTGCCAACAGTGGCACTTAATGCCAATCTCAATAGGGCTATTTGTTTCATAACATTTACTTTGATGACAATAGACACTGATACACTCTCGGAGAGAGTTGTGTGCACTTGGGGCTGTGCAACCAGAAGGCAGAGCACTGGGTCCTTGGATAACCCACACAATGTAGATAGAGCTATCCCAATGCTAGTGACTGCAGTAAACTGTGCTCTTGACACTCTCATTTCTATCTCGATTTCTCCTCTGAGTAGAAGCTTGATTAACTGGATGGTTCCTGCTGAATGATTAGCATATCCCCAGGAGCTTTTGTACAGAATAGGGTTGGATTTGGGCCTCCAGAACAACCTCTTGTAGCACTGTGACTCAGCAGTCACATGGCACCTCTCCTACTGCATTCCACAAAGTGCAAGGAGGATTCAAGAATTACTGGGCGACTCAGGGGTATTTTCCAGTCTGCACAGCATCACTGTTGGAACTTGTGGGTTCCATCTTGGCCTGGATTAGCTATGACACAGAGCTATGACTTACTGCCTAGAGTGATGTGTGTGTTACCCACAGCTTCAGGTAGGAGTCAGCCTGACTCAGGTCTTGGCAGGTGCCATGATCTCTCTGCTCCTGTCTGTGTAGAAATCAGCAATTCAGTGACAGTGCCAGGAAAGATACGCTATCTGAGAAAATTAGGGGACCTGTCACTCTTCACAGCTCAGGGTTGCTGGAGGATGGAGTTGTGGCCCCTGATCAAAAACACCTGCCGCTCCTTCAGTCCAGTTCCTCTCAGGTGAAGGTGAGTCACAGAGAAGTTTCAGGTTTCAGCTGGTGAGGGATCACGCAGGCATCAGGCGTCATCTCCCTGAGCTGAAAGAGACCTCAGGGCACCAGAATGTAAATCTTTCCAGATGCCAGCATCCCTCTGTAGCATCTTGCCAGGCCGTGCCACCATGCCTACTTTAAATGTGGATGTAGAACCTGATGAAACTGTAGTTGATGGTAATGTACCATCAATACAACTCTAGGGTACCTCTTACATGTATGGTCTAGAATTGGTGACACAACCACAGGTCTCTACCTAGTACCTGTGACTGATCTGAGAAGTCCACTACAAAGTTTATGTTTATCCAGCTTATGGACAGAGCAGCCAGAGGGAGCAAATGTGGCCACTTCCTAGTTTTGTTGTACACTCTGCTTAGGCTTGGTTGATGTATAAGCACTACACACTGCCTTCCCAGTCTCCTGAATGCCCCCTCAGAGGCAGTAACATGATTCCTTCTGGGTGGAAAGGTTCTTGTTTCTTCAAGTCACACTTGCCCCTTTGCCTCAGTTTCTTCCATTGCGGCCTGGTTTTGACATCCAGGCTTGTCCCTGGTCAATTCTCTAAGAGCAGACCTATGGGATAAGAAATTTCACAAGGACTTGTTCTGAGAGGAAATCAGTAAAGGACTCAAAGAGGGTAGCAAAATGGGCCAAGCAAGATTCAGTCAAAGATCCAGACCAATGATCCAGGTGGAACTGGGAAGGGACACAATCAGCATGTGTTTGCTCTCAGTGCAAGAAACTGGCCTCCTATTTCTTCGTGGAGTCAGGCTTGTCCTTGGCCAATTGTCTAAGAGCAGACCTATGGGATAAGAGATTTCACAAGGATTTGTTCAGAGAGGAAATTAGTAAAGAAAGACCAGGAAATTCAGAGAACTGAGTCCCTGGTTCTCTGCCTTAGAGAGGAAAGAGATCCAGCAGTAGATGGGCCTGACAGTTTCCCAACCCAAGTCATTAGTATTTACCTCAGACCCTTTGTCTCCAGGGGCATTTTGCATGATTATCCTTGTTAAAATCACAATCCAATCTTTGTTAAAAATCACTTTGTCACAGTCACCATAACGCCTTCAGGATAGAGCTTTTGCCTAGGTGAACACACAGAACCACCCGAGCAGGCTTGGAAGCTCCATGCTTGCCTCTATAGCTCACTCTTGGGATCTCTTCCTCTGTGTCCTCCTCAGAATACACAGAGTTCTATGAGTCATTCAAATAGATTCACCACATCTGTAGACAAAGCTGCAAGGATCACTGACTTAGGCAAAAAGTCTGAAGCCCAGGGAGGGTAACTGGAGCACTGTGACTAGTCTGAAGGGAAAACAGTCATGAGGACCGAACAGTCTATCTGGAAAGAATCTGAGGCCCTCTTGAGGTAGATGAAGGTGTCAGTTGAGTTTCACTGAAGTCCATACATATTCTGAGGTAACATCATTGATCTCTTTCATGAAACTGTCCTGGGAGAAACTGAGCATTTTCCCACATTCCCCAGAATTGAATGCTAGTCAAATACAGGAAACAAACAAAACATTCAAAACTTCTGTCCTCTAAAGTAATACAGAGCAACCTGGAGGGCATTAATTGAAGCCAGTGGGTGCACAGAGACGAATACATGTTCTGACTTGTTTGTGCACCCCCCCAAAAACTGTTCCAGTATATAGCTAAGGTTGGGATGGTTGCGAGGAGAGTATGATGGAAAGATTCTGGCCACAAGATTCCAGTTGCAAATGAGTAACAAGGGCTGGTATCCAGTGGGGGGCATTATTGTAGTTAAAGCTAAAGTAGTGCCTTTGTTAAAATTAGTAGAGTAGGGGATTTTATCTCTAAATACCACAAAGAAATGGACAATGGAAAATAGGTGGGCATGTCAAATGTTCTATTTTTATCATATACAATATATTATTTGTAGAGGCATTTCTCTAGACCCCCACTAATTTGTATACTCACCAAGTTCCATTTAAAATTAAAAACAAAAAAAGAACTGAGTTGAATCAAAAGACCAAGGAGAAAAGCTCCTGCAGAAATCATACCATGCAATTTGCCAGCAACGTGACCTTATCCTCTGATGTATTCCACAAGAAACTGAACACAATACCTTGGTCTTTTACTCCTGAAAGCACAATTGGATCTATAGGTTCTGTTGTTTCTCTTCAATGCAATTTGAGTGCATTTCCATGAGCACCAGTTATTCAGTAGATGGTTCCGAGTTCCGAACCTCTCTGAAAGGGCTGAAAGACATGGACTTTAATTCCTGCCCACCTGTCACCCTCCGACATCTGTGTTCCCACCAAGGGCACATGGATACCCCAAGAGAAAGGAGGTGAGAGCACAGGAATGTGGTGACTGTCTTGGTTGTTGGTGATGTGGAAAGGGAAGGACAGATACATGTGAGTCTGTAAAGTTCTGTTACTGGCTGTTGACAAGATGATGGGTTCAAAACATCAGATGAAGCAATCAGTGATGGTTGAGTATTCTTGTATTGCCCACAGACACTGAGGTGCTTCAAGAAATAGAGGAGTGGGGAAGGCCAGGTGTCATAGGAGCAGATCACAGGAAATGCCACAAATAATTACATTCTTGACACACTGTCGCCTTACAGTCTGTCTCTGTCTCTTTGTTTCTGTTTCTGTCTCTGTCTCTGTCTCTCTCTCTCTCACACACACACACAATCACATTTGTTAGCATATGCTACATACTCACATAGTCATACAAATGAACACGCGGTTACACATCCTATTTGGAACCTTGCTCTTAGTACCTTGGAAGGAGGGACTAGAGATGAAGAGGCCAGGCAGCTTTGATAAATTACGTCTAAGAGGGCTAGCCATCATTAATGATATTGTGACCACACTGGGAGTAGAATGTAGCATCTGTCTTTACTGACATACAGCAGTGTCATGGCAATTGAAAGTCATGTGGAGTAGAGTATTAAGGAACATTTAAGTTAGCATAGATAATAGAATCAAAATGCCTTTACTACTGGCATGCCAGGGTTCAGGACATGGTTGGTGGAAGTGTGTCTCTGCTGCTGGCTTTAGAAGATTACACCCTCTTCTGGTACTGGTCTAGTGCTCTCTATCTGTCTCTGTCTCTGTCTCTGTCTCCTCTCTCTCTCTCTCTCTCTC
>JADRCD010072618.1:0-13868 GCA_019843815.1 Montemys delectorum | reverse complement strand
GGGACTGTGCTAGCCTCTCCCCGGTGGAGACGGATGCCATTGAGCCTGCTGTCCTCACACCAGCATCCTCTCTCCATACGGGTGATATGTTGTGGCCGTAAGCTCTGCACCCTGAGTTAGCTGTTGACCTCTGTGGGCTTTGTAACGAAGATGAACATCTCCAAGTGCAGGGTCACAGGGCACAGCGGACACAGAGCTGGCTGGCGTACAGCTTGAGCAGGACTGAGCACAAAGGTGAAAGAGTGTGAGGGAGACTGGCTGGGGACGGACGTGGTGATGTGAGGAGGAGGTATCAGGCTGCCAGTGACAAAGGGACCACACCATTTTCCTGAAGTTCGGCCTGGCATAGGTGACAGGGACCGTGGCGGTTGATGGAGGAAACACCAGTGGGATGATGGGAGGCAGGAAGTAACAACCGTGCTCTCTGTGATGACAGTACTGCGGCCAACACTGACGGCACACATGGGAACATCGGGGTGACGACGTTCAGATGCAAGGATGAACCCGTGAGGGCGATCACAGAGGGCAGAGTTGCTGACCTCACTCAGGGTGCAAAGGCAGGACAGAAAGGGGGGATGCATAAAGGGACCCGAGGGGGATAGCAGTTCCTCACTTCAGAATCTTCTCGAAGCTTTTCACCAAGAGTTCCCAAACAGTGAGGCTGGAGAGAAGGCTCAGTGATTAAGAGCACAATTCCCAGCATCCTCATGGATACTCACAACTGCCTACAACTCCAGTTCCAGGGAACTCGCTACCCTCTTCTGACCTCTGCGGTGCACAGACATACACTCGGACGAAACACCCCAGTACACAGAAAAAAAAGAAAACTAGTAAAGGCCATCCTCCCTTTCCGGCTGTAAACCCATTTTCTGGGGCTCTCCCAGGAGCCCCTTTATAGGCAAAACCATGTTCTAAGCCCCTTGTGCAGCCCCAGTGCTTCCTAGTTCTGCCTCAGCAATGTTAATCCCACTGGAGGTACCGCAGGGTCCACCCTACAGAGCTACTTGAGAAAAGGAAAAAAGGGAAACAGGGTGGGGGGTGGAAGGTGGACATTTCCTAGCAGCCCTTCAAGATAAGCTTGAGAGTCATGCCCAGGCCTGTCCACACCAACAGTGGATCCTCCGTGCCACCCACACCCTTCTATCGTTGACCCAAAGGGCAGGTCAGCCCTGCCCTGTGCCCCACAGGGTGACCTGGGACCTCAAAAATTTGCAAAACTCTAGGCCTTTATGGCAGTTATTAATCCCTCCCTGTGACCCTCTATGTCAGCTCCTTACCCTGGGGAGCCCAGGTCAAGTCATCTGGGAGGTCACAGAGACAGAAATGTTATCAGCCAGAGGAAGCTCCCCTCCCCTGCTTCCTGTCACAGTTTATCAGGGTGGCTGGGTGGGGTCACTCCTCCACAGCACTATCCCTTCGGCGTACCCCCAGCCTCTATATGCCACCACAACACCCTCACCCTGCCTGCACGCTCCACTACACCCAGCTGGCTCCCTCGCTGTGCCAGAGTCACCTGAGCTGGCTTTTCCCCAGCTGCTGGTACCCTCCCTACCCCCACCTCAACATAATTAACCATCGCGCCCCACTGACTAGACTCTCTGTGGGGGCTCAGAGGCCCTGATGTGGCGGTGTACCTCTGAAATCCCAGCAGCACCTGGGAGATGTAAGCAGGAAGATCCTTGGGAATTATCCTTGGGATCGGGGTTATCCTTGGGAACATAGAGAATCCAAGGCCGGCCTACGTTACATGAGACCCTGTCTCCAAGATAAGAACAGAAGAAAGGGAAAAAAGAAGGGAGGGAGGTGGAAGAGGAGGGAGGAAAGGAGAGAGCGAGTGAAGAAGAGAAATGAAAACAAGAAAGGAAAAGAGAAAATAAGAGAGAACTCCAGTATAACCACACCTGTGTAGCCCGCACCAGTCCACATAAACACCTCTGTGCCTCAGTTTCCCCAATATAGAAGAAAGAGTAGAATCTTCCCACCTCAGGGAATCATCATGAAAAGAAAGTGAGAAGACATCTCTCTACCACAAAGAACGATGACCCAAAAGGATGAGTTCATCCCCATGGAGCCCGCGTGTATGAACAAGAAGCACAAGCCACCAGAAGCTGCAACTAGATAGTCCAGACCTGAAGTCACCTGCCCAGGCACATCTTCCCGCTCAGGGAAGCAGGAGAGGCTCCCACTGTGAGACCCTGTGTGGCAAAGTGGGGCTCGGGGGCCGGGGGGGGGGGGGGGGGGGGGGGGGGGGGGGGCTCGGGAGTCTGAGGCGGTGAAGACACTGCCCTGGGGAGTCAGGGCAGTCACGGGGCAGGGCAGCGGCTGTGGGAACATCTCAGGGGACAGTTACTTGGCGAGAGTTGGCCGTAAGTTGGGAATGAGCTCTCTGTATGACTCTAGGAGAGACTTAGGAGTTAACGGTTTATAAAAATTGCAGCCATCAGTGACCGACTGCCACCTGTTGCATGCCAGGGCTCTTACCAAGGATAACTTGGGCTGAGCCAACCACTGCGCCAGCCTTAAGGCCGAGCACAGAGATGCAGCCTGCAGGATCTAGGGACACTAGGGAAGCTCAGAGCCACCGGGGCGGTGGGGGGAGGGGGTCTCAGAGAAGAGTTCTTAGAAGAAGGGAACGTCCCCGGAAAGGTGCTCGGTCATAGCAGATGCCACAGGGAAGGACGGAGTGTGAGCCCTCACCCAGGAAATGGAGACACCCCTCTTATAAACAGGATTGGAAGTCATCCAATCACACAGTAAGCTCCTCCCTCCCAACCGCCACTCCCCAGTCCCCTGTTAGTGACAGCAGTATGTGGCTAGGGAGTGTGTGGGACAGACTGGGAACACCATGGTGGGCATGGCTGACGATGGCCCTCCAGGAGCAGTCAGAGCACACACAAAGACCACACACACACACACACACACACACACACACACACGCTCACATGCCCCTCGCCCACCCCTCCCTCACAGAGCAGCAGAGGGAGGGAGGGGTGGAGGAGGGGCGTGGGGGGTCTTTGTGTATGTGTGCAGCAGTGTCATTGATGACACTTGACAGTTTGCCACCAGCGCCTCAGAACATGCTGTACCCAGAGCACTGGCAGCCAGTTCGAGCCATCTGGAGACCCCCTCCCCAGCAAGGCTGCCCACCAGAAGAGAAGACAGGAGGCAGGTCTGCCCAAAGACCAGAAGCCAGGAACGGAAAGGCCAGGTCATAGGACGGACAGAATGACAGAGATGTCCCGGGGAGGTTCACCAAGTAGTCTCCCTTCCTTTGCAATCATGAGAAACTGTTCTTCCGGGCCCAACCCATGGCCTGGTTGCTCATCTTCAACTTCCTGTATATCCACCCCCAAGCAATTCCTCACGCCCACTACTTCCTATTTATCTTGTTAACTGAAGTTACCAGAAAAACAAAACAAAACAAAAAACCCTGCACCTCCTTGAAACACTAAACGCGACACATTGAACTACAAGTCGATGATTGTGAGGGGTTAGAATGTTACAGGTCCAATTTCAGCTTGTCGTAGGCTGTCTTCAGCCCCTAAACGGACATTTATTAAAGACGCAGGAACATGTCTTTAACCTAACATCTTTGTGACTATTGGATAAATGCTTTCAGAATGTGCTAATTGGCCCAAGCCTCCACCAACCCAAAGACTAAACATGTCCCAGATAAGCACCTGAGGCCACGTGGCAGAGACTTGTCTGCTTGGCTACATAGCCTGGTGTTTCCACCGGTGCGTTTGAAAAGTCTGTAGACTGAGGACTTGCTTTGTTCTGTTTCTGTAAAATAAAAAAATGTCAGGAACCTGACACCATGTTAAGACCTTTGGATGCAGGAGCTGTTTGCTCTTCAACAACCGTTTTCAGAGCGAAGACCCACAATGAGAGCACTGGGTGTTATGATAGCTGTAATTATTAGGCACCTACTGCATGCCAAGTTCTCCCCTGAATGCTAACATGCCCTGTCTCACCCCCTCCCCCTCAGCCCTCCAAGGCAGGCTCTATCAGGATCCCCACTTTCCCCACAGTGCAGGTGATGCTGGAATTGAATCTTGACATGTGTGCTCTATATCTAAGAATATGGCTGTTGGGTGTGACAGCTTGGAGTTCCCAGGAACACCACTGCTGTGCCCCAGCCTCCATCTGCATCAAGAACCCACGCTCTTTTTTTTTTTCCTTTTTTTTTGGTTTTTCGAGACAGGGTTTCTCTGTATAGCCCTGGCTGTCCTGAAACTCACTCTGTAGACCAGGCTGGCCTCGAACTCAGAAATCTACCTGTCTCTGCCTCCCAAGTGCTGGGATTAAAGGCGTGCGCCACCACTGCCCACTTAGGCTTTTGGTTCTTTATCACAAGCCAGTTGGCCTATCCCCTCAGCAGCCCTGCTTGGCTTGGCTTCCCTGTGGTGCCTCCATTTCCTCTTCTATAGAACTGAGAGTATAGAAACTCACACTGGACACACTGACTCTCCAGGCAACAGGAGGAACCCGAGGCTCTGTTCCAAAGATAGGATTAGAGCCATGTATTACCGGGTGCTTTCCTGGAGTTCTGCCCCCCCCCACACACACACACACTCTAAGGCAGATAAATCTCCTAGGAGACTCAAGCTCAGAACCAGTCTCTTGTACTGGACCACTGCTCCGGGCCTAGAACAAAAGCCTTACTTCTTGATCACTGTGCCCTAGTCCTGGCACAGAAGCCTTGGCCTGGCATAAACCAATCCTAACTCAGTACAACTTCTACCCTTGACACAGAAATGTAGGGTGTCTTCCTGGTTATGCCTCTCTCACAACAGGGGGACCCTCAAGCAAGATGTCCTAAATGGTACAGAACAGGGACCAGGACTTGTTGGCCTCCCCAGAGCAGGAAGGGTACACAGAGGTGGCCGGATCCTGCCTCTGTCCATCTCAGGGTATTAGAGAAGGTGCCAGGTTGTCAGGCCTTCGCTGAGACCTTCCCAAGGGACCAATGGGACTGAATTTTAGATCCTTGTTGAGCACTTGAGCTTTCAAAAGGACACTGACCTCTGTGGTTGGTCACATGGCCAGTTAACACCACCACCACCACCACCCCCCATGTCACCAAGAACTACCAAGCTCAGAACTCAGAAGAATCACCCTTCGCACAGTGACCATTGGCCTCCATTAACGGCTGGAAAACTTGAGGCTCACACAGCAACAATAGACACCTGTGTGCTCAGGATCATGTCCCCAGTGAATGACATATATCCAATCACTGCCCACAATCAAGGCAAGCAAGTCAGAAGGACTTCCTGGGAGAAGCTTCCTGGAAGATCCCGAGGAAGAAAAATGAATCCCAGAGCACTGAGAAAGGAGAGGGGCCTCTCAGACAGCAGGCTACCCCAGCCAGGGCCTGGGAGTCCCGTTGCCCCTTCCCTGCCTGTCTGACCACTTTGTACACTTTAGTACACAGAAAGCCACCATCTGGTTTTCTGTCTACAAAGCAGTGCTCTGTCAACATGGCAGAGCTGTCCTGCTTTAAACCGTGCACAATGTATATCTGCACGTTGCTGGCCAATACACCACTCAGTCCCTTACATGGCACGCGGGGATAGACAGCTGTCCTGTGAGGAGGCTTCAGTACTTTGTATAGTCCACCCTCTAGAAGAGGAGCCTCATTTCCAACTCCACTGCTCATAAGTAGTCGCTCTCTCTCTCTCTCTCTCTCTCTCTCTCTCTCTCTCTCTCTCTCTCTCTCTCTCTCTCTCCCCCTCCCCCTCTCTCTCTTTTTCTCTTTCTCACACGCACACACACAAGCACACGCGCACACGCGCGTGCACACACACCCTGAAATGGAAAGAGGAGAAAGAAAACTTTGCAGAGGAGACACCTGCAAGGGACATCGCCCTCCTAAGCAAGGTCTTAAGCAGGCTGATGGTCATGCAAGGGAGCCACCACTGTAGTAGGCCTCCAGGCAGACCCCAGTGAGGCACAGTCCACCAAAGACCCAACAGAACTCCTCTGAGCCATCCCAGTCCTCAGTCCAAGAGACCCCAGGAGATCTGAGAGCCTGCTGCTGCCCAGGGGAACCAGGGAAGGATGGTGCCCAGTGTGACAGGCCCCAGACTCTGAAACAGAAAAAGGATATGGACAGAAAGAGAAAGCAGTCTGTGAGTCCTGACAGCCAGTTAGTTGTCTCACAGATGTGAGACCGGAGAAGGACACTGGGGAGCTCTCTGCACTGAATCTACTGTTTCCTCTAAATCAGAAACTATCCTGAAAACAAAACGTTTGCCTTAAAAAGCAGTCTGTGAGCCGGGCAGCGGCGGCCGGCGTACGCCTTTAATCCTAGAACTTGGGAGGCAGAGGCAGGTGGATTTCTGAGTTCGAGGCCAACCTCGAACAGAGTGAGTTCCAGGACAGCCAGAGCTACACAGAGAAACCCTGTCTGGGGCGGGGGGCGGGGGGGAGCAGTCTGTGTGCTGAGCCTAGTGGAGCAGGCCTGTGATCCAGAGGTTCTAAGGCTGAAGCAGGAAACACAAAAGTTCCAGGCCAGCCTGAGCACCTTACTTGACCCTTTGTCAAAACAGAAAGAGGACTGGGGATGTGCCAGTGGGTTTCCCTGGTACGCCCGAGGCCCTGGGTCCCAGGCTTCCTAGTATCACAGTAAAGGAAAGAGGAGGAAGAGAGGGAAGAGAAATATCCCAAGAATAGGGTGGTGGTGTGCACCTGTACACCCGGCCCGGGGCGAGGCTGAAGCAGGAGAGTGAGTTCTAAGCCAGCTTGGGCTGTGTAGGCAGACCTGGTCTCAAAGAAATGAAAGAAAAGAGGCAAAGACAGAAAAGCGAGGGGAAAAATAGACCTTTCACAGTCCCCAGCTAATGACAGCCCTTTCACCACACACACCAGCCTCACTCTCTCTGGTGTTAGCTCGTCCCTTCTACAGCTAGAGTCTGTGTAGGATCGATGTAAGTACCAGCCCCACCCCAATATCAGGAAAAGACACAGGAACCCAGCAGGAGAGAGCCCAGGGATTTCTCTACTAAAAGGTCTGCCAGTGTCCTCTCTTCCTTCTTTATTTCCTACTGCCACCTTAGAACACAAGGAAGAGCTCTAGAGGCCAGCTGGGGACCCTGCTTTCATTCCTCTGTGCCCAGGGCAAGCCGGGAGCCTAGAGCACCATAGCACAAACACACGGGCCAGGTAGGATCTTCCTGTAACTGCAGCCTACAGTTCCACGAAGCATGGCCCCATCTCGGGCGTCAATGGCCCAATTTAATCCTCCCCACAGGGACCAAGTGCACAAATAGCTCTCAACGTACAGAGATGTCACCCATGGCTGGCTCCAGATGACGGCAACATGAGTGACGGGTACATCTGGTGGTGGCTTCTCTTTTTCTACCCAGATGTTTGAGGTCTTGTTGGCACACCTGGCACCCACCTGCTGCGCCAAAGGAAAGTCCCCCCAGCCCTTCTCCTGTGGGAAGGAAAAAGAGCCTCTGACTAAGGGGGTAGGAAGATCATCTGTGTGCCCTGACCCAGTCCCTGGGATGGGTATCTGACTTCCAGGCTTCTTTGCTCTTAGACTCTCACCCCGCTGCTCTAGAACATTCCATGGCTCTGGTTGACTCACATACCACGCAGCGGTTTTGCAGACTGCACAATCATGGCTCATGTCGAGGGACTTGAATGGTGGCTAGGAGATGACCTATTTATACAAAGCAAAGAGTGACCCAGCCCAAATAACACTGGAGTACCAGAGGAAAGGTTCAAAGGCCCAACTTTACACAAAGTCACTTGCTCCTCTCCAACTGTCTCAGTAGGGCTCCAGAACCAGGAACACCTCACCTCCACACACTGGCTCCTCACCCACACTCCCCCTCCCACACTACAGCATCCCCACCTGTGACACTCCTTCTGGGAAGCCTTCCCTGATCGCTTGACCAGTATCTCTATGGAAACAGGACGTCACTCATGCATGCATCCACAGCTGAGGCGCTTGGACCACAGGAATAAGAAGAAACTTCAATGTTTGCACGAGACAGCCTGCCAGGTTTATTTACCTTTTAATATATTTACGATATTCTGAGAGGCCAGATGATCAGACCAAAAGGGCTTCTCTGAAATTTCGGCAAGAGCAGAGCCACCAGAACAGATGGAGCAAGGGTCCTAGCAACCCGCAAGCCCCTTCACCCCACTGAGGCCACTTAGTGACCCCCCTCCCCGCCAGCATACTGCAAACATCTGAGTTCAAAACTCCCATCCACGGCTCCTGGTCCCCACTTTAGATAGGGAAGCAAGCCCCAAGCCGGGTTTTCCCAAGAACACAAACAGCTGGCTCCAGCCGAGCAGGCATAAGGACCCTTGTCGAGTCCTTCCCAGAAAGCTGTGCTATCTCAGAGATGACAATCTGAAAGACTTGATGCTGAGACCGAGTGCCGCCGCCCCCTCAGCTCCTGTGCCGGCTGAGACTGTGCAGGACCAACTTCGAGCTTCCCCATGCCAGGCCCTAGATCAGTGGTTCTCAAGCTGTGGGCCTCGACCCTTTCGGCAACTCTCTGTCTCTAAAAATATATTTACATTATGATTCATAACAATAGTCAAATTACAGTCATGAAGTAGTAACGAAAATAATGATATGGCTGGGGGTGCTCACCACAACGTGAAGAACTGTATTAAAGGGTCGCAGCGTTAGGAACGTTGAAAACCCCTGCTCTTGGTGGACAGGTGGGTCAGGACACACTCATAAATAGTCAGGGGCCGTGTTGTACACAGTCCTCATACTTTATAGATATCAGCTTTACCCACACACAGCCACCCAACACACAGCTCTTATCACCCTCATCTTTTTTTGATCTAAAGAACAGACAGGTTAAAGAAGTCATCGGAGACTGCACAACAAAGGCTGGGAATAGGGGGCGGGGGACAGGGAGGCGCACACACGAGCTTAAGGACAGAACTGGTTTTGTACCACTGCCTGGCCACAACGCCTGTGGCCGGAAGCAGATGTCAACCAGCTCTGAGCACCAGCCTACGGATTTAGGTTGATTTTGAGGAAGCTCTTCCAGGCCCAGGAGAGCTGTTAGCCACAGGTTCTGTCTGAGTCACTGAAGCCAGAAGAACGTTTGGGCCTCAGGGAGCTAAGTGTGGCCAGGGACAGGGGTGAGGGGTAAATCCCAGCAGAAGAGAACAGAGACTCCAGCCTTGGAAAGCCTTATCCTTGGGGACTAAGACTGGACCTGGGGTCACACTGTGACAGTGACACTGTGACATGCTGGCTGCCCCCAGCCCCCAAGTAGTTCCCCAAGCACAAAGCTTGAGCTGTCCTTGAAGAGAGAAGGCAGTGGCTTGACTGAACTGTGAGCTAAGGGGAAGTGTTCCCTGGTTCCCACTAGAAGTCCCCAGACCCCAGACTAGGATAGGACCCAGAAAGCCCTACCCCGAGGGCCTGTGTGGGGCCTGGCATCCTGAAGTAATCCCAGTCTGCACTCCTTCCCGTTGCCAGCCTGCCTTTCTCTTTGCATACCTCTAACCTTAAAGACACTGTTCTGATCAACTCCACAGGGAAATACTGAGGCCCAGGGTAGTACAGGGCTTGTCCAGGGTCCCACAGACAAGTAATAGGTACCAATCCCCCAGCTGGAGGTCTCAGTGTGTCCTCATGGGCACACACACACATCGAACACCCCAGACACCCCAATACTCACTATGTGGTAAACGGCCAGGGCTATGGTGGCGACTCGGACGTTGAAACAACAGCACGTCGGCCTGACTGGCGCTGCACGGGAGGCCATGGTGCACAGTCCTCCCTTCTGAGGTTCTGAGTAAGGAGTCTTGGGCTCACAGCAGGACAAAAAAGAGGAAGCCACAGGCTGCCCGCCTCACTTCCGCCTTGCCCTCAGATGGTAGGGGCCAGGTCTGTAAGTCTGGGGTGTAGCAGCTGCAGGGAAGGGAAGTGGGGGAGTCACAGGGAGCCCGACTGGGGCATCCACCACTCCCAGGGGCTCAAATGCTTCACCAGAGCTGGGCTCTGCATTTATTCGCACTCTGCTTCCTGGATGCTGAACACCACCCTTAGAAGCCCTTTTCTAGAAAAAGAATCAGGTACGGAAATCTGTCCCAAATCAAACAGTAGTTCTAATGGAAGAATTCAAACCCAGATGTGCCTGGTTGTAAAAACAACAGCTGTCAGTAAACTGCTCCTTCGAGACCCTCTGAAGCTTAGCTCCTCTGCTCCCGACCTGGGCTGTTCCAGGGAGAGGCTGTTCTTTTGGTTTGGTTTGGTTTGTGTTTGGTTTAGTTTGGAGCGGAGGACAGGGTTCCTTTGTATAGCCCTGGCTATCCTAGAACTCACTCTTTAGAGCAGACTGGCCTCAAACTTATAGAGATCTGCCTGCCTCTCCCTACCAAGTCCTAGGATTAAAGGCGTGTACTGTCACTTCCCAGGAGGAGGTACTAATCTTATCCCCATTTTACAGATGAAAAAAACTGAGGCACAGGATGAAGCCATTCCTCATCTGCAGTCACTGAGTTAGTCTAAAAAGGAGTGGGCACTAGAAACGGAGGCCGACTGACTCTAGATCAGTAAAATTCTCAACCTATGGACCATAATCTGCTCAGGGGTCAACCAACCCTTTCATGGGAGTCATGTATCAGATAGCCTGGATATCAGATATTTACATTACAACCCATAACAGTAGCAAAATTACAGTTATGAAGTAGCAACAAAAATAATTTTATGGGTGGGGGGTCACCACGGCGTGAGAAACTGTATCAAAGTGTTGTGGCATCAGGCAGAGTCAGAACCTCTGTCCTAGAAGCCCTCCCTGAAGCTGAGCTCTTCACGCATCTCTACCTCGTCCTCATTCTGGGCTCTAAAGGAGAGAATTGTCGCCATGGGAAGCCATAGGCATGAGTGTGGACCAGGCCCTGTAATCCCAGGCGCTTTCTCTTGCAGTCTGTAACCCCTGGAGGTGATCTGGGAGACCCCTGGCAGAACCCACTTTGCAGAGTCCCCCGAAACAGAAAACTGGGATTATGCGTTCTTCCTCACTGCCTAGGCCATGTTGGAATTAGGAAGCTTGAGACTCTTCCCTGATGTCTCAGGGGATAAATGACCCACACTGTAATAAAGGAAGGGACATGAAGCCCTTGCTTCAGACCTGTGGGAAGCCCCGCCTCCTGTGACATGGTGGAGTTTGGATTGGACACCACAATAGCTCATCCTTTTTTTTTTTTTTTTTAACCCCGGGAGAGATTATAAGGGACCCTCAGCATCTTCATCTTGAAAAAAGTTGTCTGTCAGGGCAACAAAGTCAGACAGGTGCTGGAGATATAGCTTAATTGATGAAGTGTTTGCCAAGCAAGTTTGAGGGCCTGAGTTCCTGAGTTCAGGTCCTCAACACACATATGCTGGCTTGGTAAGGTGGCCCCATGTGCAATCCGGTAGGTGAAATCCGGGTTCAGTGAGAGAACCTGCCTCCAAAACTAATATGGAGAGCCACTGGGAAAGACACTCAGAGTCAACACCTGCTCTACACACACACACACACACACACACACACACACACCACATGCACACACATAACACACATGCACTCATGCACACACGCACACACACACATTCCCGGCAGACCTGGCCATCCCTTCAGTACTTCATTTGAAAGCCATTTTCTTCATCAAAAGCCTTGCTGAGCCCTGACATAAAAGGATTCGTGGCCTGGGTTCAAATCCTGACAACTTCCAGCTGGGTAAGGAGAGCAGCAGAGGAGGCAGGTCAGAGGGCCCGGAGTAGAACTGAGTGGTTTTGGGAGACCCCCGAGGCCCCTGAGGATCTACATCTGATGGCAGGAAAGGTGGTGGATGGGCACAAACCATGAGGGACAGCCTACAGTGATACTACTGTGGTCTGGAGAGCCAGGTGCAGAGCCGGCTCCAAGGAGAGGGCTAAGGTGTACCCTCTGTGTAACATCGTGTTATACAATCCGCAGACAGACAGTTTTGCTTTTATAGTGATAAATTTATTTTAATGTGCCTTATAAAAATACATGATAACCAGCCCATGAAGTCTGTGATTCCCCCTTTACGGGAGCTTGTAAAGCTCCAGTTTAAAACAGACACATTAAATTAAAAGGCGGTCGGTGGATTTAAAAGAAATAGTAAGAAAGTCTTGCCTGCGCGTAGACATGGCGGCTACACAGCAGCTTGAAAGCTCGGGGCCCCTCTCAGTTGCTGTGTTATCTCAAGAACAGAACTTGGCCTCTCCGAGCTGCTCTTTCCACACTGCAGGGGCTGCAGGGCAGAGAAGGGAGGCTCACAGGAAGCATCGCTATGGCTGCCCCGCCCACACCTCTGTCTACACCCTGCTGGGGGCTGTGGGGAGACAGAGATAAGATGTGAACCCTGGTCTGCTAGATTCCAAGTCCTACACTGCTGCGTTGCAAGTACCCCACAGACAGACAGACACAGGCACACACACACACACACACACACACACACACACACACTCCCTCCTTGCCCCGTCTACCTGCCAAGCCCTGGAGTCCCTTGCTCCTGGCTGGGCCACCAGCCCCCAGAAGCTAGTAACTCCCTGTAGAGGCCATAGTCCGCTTTGGAACTGATCAGTTTTTTTTTCCCCCAGCAACTGTTCTGAGGAGTGGGTGACCGTTATCTTCAAAACCAGACTCTACCGAAGGCCAACATTGTTGGCAGGACAGAGCACCCCACAACACTCACCTGGCAACCCTGAGATCTGCACTTGATTATTTTACATTGGTAAAGAGCCATCTGGAGAGGGTTGGGTTATGGATTAGATGTTGCCACACAGGCTCCCCGTAAGTGAAGGGAGGAAACTGGAGTGGGGAAGACAGGAAGGTACCACAGGGCTAACTCTGAAGGTAGAGGATGATCCAGGAGCCAAGGATTGCTGGCTGCTTTTTGGAGCTGGAAGAGGCAGAAGAGGGGATCCGTACCTGGGGGCTCCGTACCTGGGGGCTCCTGATCTCTGAGCTTCGCTGTGTGGACCTATCTGGACCCCCAGCCTTCAGACTATAAAACAACATTATTTGTGGTCACTTGCTCTTCAGACACTAATATGGCTGCTCCAGAGCCCATAGTTCCTGTGCAGGCTCCACAGAAGCCATGCTCCCTATTGATATGCCTGGAGCCCTCAACTTCCTGGTGGTGACCGTGGTTGGGCCGAGATGGTCTATGAGGTTCTGTTTCTTCATGCATGGAGACCAGGACAATCCCCATTTCCTAGGTGAGAATTAAGAACGTACAGAGACTGGCAACAGAGACTTCTCCTGAGCACCCTGTCTTTTCCTGGTGGAAATGGCAAGCCTGAGTTCCTTCCCACCCAACTTGCACCCTCCTTGCTGGCCAGTGGAGCCCTGGGGACCACTCCACAGCTCAGACCCTCCAGAGTCACCTGGGTCGGGAATAATAGAAGACTCCAATCTCTTCACAACTATCCTTGTGCTGTGTCTGATAAGAGCAGATCTGGGATCCCAGCTGCTCAGGAGGCTGAGGCAGGAGGATCAAACCTTCAAGATCTGTTTGAGCTACATAGTGAGTTCAAGGCTAGCCTGGGCAACTTAGGGAGACACTGTCTCAAAAAGAGAGGTCTGGGAACTCAGCTGAGTGGCAGAGTGTGTGGGTAGGTAGCATGTGGGGCTCTGTGTCCCAGCCCCCATGCTACAAAACACAATAAATCAGTAATATAAAAGCATCTTGGCGAAGGAGCTGTCTGGTGAGCCTAGCACATCATCCATCCTGAGGAGACTATGCTCCTGGTAGGGGGCCACAGCCTGCTCCTGTCCAAACAGACCTCTGCCGCCACCGCCTCCTCCTCCTCCTCTTCCTCTTCTTCTTCCTCCTCCTCCTCCTCCTCCTCCTCCTCCTCCTCC
>JADRCD010072617.1:0-47562 GCA_019843815.1 Montemys delectorum | reverse complement strand
CAGGATGATATTCTCCAGATCTATCCATTTCCCTAAGAATTTCATAAATCCATTGTTTTTAATAGCTGAGTAATCACAAGAAACTCAAGAAGGAAGACAAAAGTGTAAATGCTTCGTTCCTTCTTAGAAGGGGGTACAAAATACCCATCTAAGGAGTCGTAGAGACAAACTATGGAGCAGAGACTGAAAGATGGACAATCCAGAGACTGCTCCACCTGGGAATCCTTTCCATATTCAGTCATCAAACCCAGACACTATTGTGGATGTCAGCAAGTACTGGCTGACAGGAGCCTGATATAGCTGTCTCCTGAGATGCTCTGATAGTGCCCAACTAATACAGAAGTAGAGACTCACAACCATCCATTGGACTGAGCATAGGGTTCACAAGGAAGGAGCTAGAGAAAGGACCCAAGGAGCTGAAGGGCTTGCAGC
Organism: Montemys delectorum; assembly: GCA_019843815.1. Taxonomy (NCBI): domain Eukaryota; kingdom Metazoa; phylum Chordata; class Mammalia; order Rodentia; family Muridae; genus Montemys; species Montemys delectorum. Next base: position 47,130 of record JADRCD010072617.1, on the reverse strand, counting down.
CCCTTAGGATGAACAATATGAACTAACTAGTACCCTCAGACCTCCCAGGGACTAAAACTCCAACCAAAGAGCACACATGGTAGGACTCATGGCTCCAGAAGCATATGTATAGCAGAAAATGGCCTAGTCAGTCATCAATTGGAGGAGAGGCCCTTTGTCCTGTGAAGGTTCTATGCCCCAGTGTAGGGGAATGCCAGGGCCAGGAAGTGGGAGAGGGGGGGTTAGTGAGCAGGGTTAGTTTTTTTGTTTTTGTTTTTGTTTTTGATATTTTTTTGGAAGGGTAACCAGGAGAGGAGATATCATTTGAAATGTAAATAAAGAAAAATGTAATTAAAAACTCTCTATATATGTATATACATATATATATTCCAATCAACTAGTTTCAACCATCAGTTCTGAGTTTAGTATCAGTTGATAATAGCCTGCCCTCTTGAGTGGAGCTTTATCATTTTACTTACACATTTTAACATTACTGTTTGATCATATATACATATACACATACATATGTATTTATATGTATGTGTATATGTATATATACATATGTATGTATATGTGTATGTATGTGTGTGTGTGTGTGTGTGTATGGGATGGGGGGCAGTGATGACAGTACATGCTAGACAGGGACATTTTATTTCCTTGAGCTTTCATCCAGAAAGATCTAACACTGTAGTCTGTATGGCACACAGTAGTAGCAATATACACATACAGTAGCAGTACATACATATATATATACAGACATATACATATACATGTATATACATGTATACATGTACACACACACACACACACACATATATATATACCACTTTCTTTGCTGTTTGATCAAACATTTCATTCCTTCTTAAAAAGGGGAATCAAACACCCACAGAAGGAGTGGCAGAGATTAACTATGGAGCACAGATGGAAGGAAGGACAAGCATATAGCTATCTCCTAAGAGGCTCTGACAATACCTGACTAATACAGATGTAGAGGCTCACAGGCATTCATTGAACTGAGTACACGGTCCCCAATGAAGGAGTTAGAGAAAGGTTCTATGGAGCTGAAGGGTTTGCAGCCCCTTAGGACGAACAACAATTACTAACTAGTACCCTCAGAGCTCCCAGGGACCCAACCACCAATCAAGGACTATACAGGGTGGGATTGAATGTAGTGGCAGCAGGTATATAGTAGAGGACTGCAAATTCGATCATCAATGAGAGTAAAGGACCTCGGCCTTATGAAGGTTTTGTTCCCCAGTGTAGGGGAATGCCAGGGCCAATAAGTGGGAGAGGGTGGGGTGACAGGCATTGGGAGGGGGGAGGCAAAAGGGGTTTGTTCTTGTTTTTGTTTGTTTGTTTGTTTGTTTTGGAGGGGAAAATGGGAAAGGGAAAATGTACATGTAAATAATGAAAATACCTAATTAAAAAAAAAATTTTGAAAGCCCAGAGATTCGTCACTGGTAAATGACAAGGATATTATCATTTCTTTTCTAGTGTTAGACTTCAGTAGGTTCGATCCCCCTCACCCCTGCCAAACAAACAAAGAAATAAACACACACAACTTCTATCACTGATGAACTGGAAAATTCCAGGGAAGAAATATCCTTTACAGGTACTTATAGTATTTACAGTGGAACATAAATGACTTGATGCTGCTCAGGCTTTGCCATCACAGCTGGTCAGTACAAGGCTGCTTCACTGGTGCCGGCTGGGACTGTGGACTAGCAGAGCTCTGCCCTACAGAAATGCCACCACCACTGCTTAAATTCCAGTGTATTTAGCAACCATGAGATGGGATTGTCTTTCATGAGACCGCTTTCCAGGAACATGGGTGAAAGCCAGATTACAGTGGTTTGAGCAAAGAGTAAAAGTACCATTCATTACAGAAAAATATCTAGATGATTCTCCAATAAAGTTTATTGCTAAAAAACTATCATTCATAAGAGTAGCAAAATGAAGAAGAAAGATTTGACAGAAGGTTTGCGTCTGTGAGGGGAAACTAAAACGTGGGAAACAAGAAGAGTTCTAATTCATAATGTAGGTTTCATGCTGAGAAAGGGGGCAGCGAATTCTGGAGCCAAGCATTAATGATGGGCCCAAATATTTTTATTTATTTGCTAATTATTTCTTTCTGCTTATGATAGTAAGGGTTAATTTGATGGTGACACTGGAAATTCTCTCTCTCTCTCTCTCTCTCACACACACACACACACACACACACAACACACACACACAGATACACACACACATACTGGAAGACTTGATGTTTTGGCAAGGCATCATACGCATGAAGGTGGGACTACACATTTGTACTGATGATAGTGAAAGGTGTTCTGCAAATATGTGTAAAAGCTATCAACACATAATAAACACAATAGCAATCACATCGTTTAGAGTAATTTTGAGTTGACCCAGCAGCAAACACCTGTACACAGCTTTCTTATTTCCAGGAACTTCCCTTCAGAGAGGCAGCTGCATCTGCTCCGGAATAAATTCTTTTCTTTCTTCCTTCATTCCAACTAAAGGTGAGAAGTCTTGACTTCCCCACCTGATAAAGGTTCAGCCACTGTGAGGAAACTGACTGAAGAGACAGAAGGGAAGGAATATCCCATCTTGTCTCTTCTCTGTCTGCCTCAATTTTCTACTATTCTTTTCAGTGACAGAATCCAGACCGAAAGTCAGTAACTAACCTAGGCCTGTTAGGTCTCCTGCAGTATGGAACTGTGGGAACTTGGCAGATGCTCATGACTCTAGGGAGGGCAGTGACCTTTCCTCTTAATCACTTTTGTTTCTAATGTTTACATGTGATCATTTGAAGAATTAAGTGACGCCAGTTTCTAATTTGTGTATATATTTGTACGTCACTTTACACTTCTATGTGTTTGTATGAATATATAGGCATAAATTCCATCTCTAATCCTTAGGTACCCTCTGCAAAACCTACCTGGATATGTCTCTTAGCATGTGTATCTTATCTGTGGACCTGCACATATCAGGTACCTGAAGTAAATAATGTCAGGTAATCGGTGTTCCTCATTTCTGCCTGAGTATATTACAGTTCTACTAGCTCCTTCCTTCATAATGTATCCTTTGCTGCCTCACCACCTCTTTCATCTGCTTTTCTAAGTGACTTCTTAAGTGAGTTTGGCTTCTTCAGTCAATATTGTCCATGACAGTTCTTTCTTTCATAACCTGTTATTGACTTGTATCCCAGGAGAAAGAAAATCATATTAGGTTTTCTAATAAACTTGAGAAGTTCTGCCTTGTATCCCTTGCATCCATTATCAAAGCAGCTGTACTATGATGGAATAAACAGCACTGGACACTATGGTAAAAAAACAAAAAAGCACATTGTTTATTTCTTTTATCCTTCTCCTTTAAAGTAGTTGGCGACAGTAATCTAGATAGTGTTGACCACATTACTTTGTGTGTGTGTGTGTGTGTTTACATTATGTTTTTTCTTCTGTATGTAGGTGATCTTACATATACTTCAGTACCCATATAAGGTACATTTTCTCTTCCTTTTCTTACTGTCAATTTCTTCTCATTCCTCTTCTTCACACAGATTCTATTACTAAAGGTATTTTTGTAGGTTTCTTTAGAAATATTCTGAAAATATAAAGGACTATTTTCAGAATTGTTATTGGATACTGCTTTAAGTGTTTTGTTGCTTAATTTTGGCAGTGCTGTGGATTGAAATGAGGCCCCTGGTTGTGCTTTATAAGCACTTCTATACCACTGAAACATATTTCGAGCCAGTATGTATGAGAGACAAGATTTCTTTAAGTTCCTCAGAGTATTCCAGGATGATTTCACTTCTTTAGCTTCCCAAGTAGAGTTGAAGTTACAAGCCTACACTCCCATGCCAAGCTACACTCACGAGTTGAATTTTCTGGTAAATGTTTCTTTTGGATGCTTTTACTGATAAAATAGTTATAAAGTTCACAGTCTCAAATATGAATTCTAATGGAGAAATTTGTGGAATGCTGGGTCCTGATTTCCATATTTATTATAAAGTTCATATCAATTTAAAGTATAAGCATTTCCCCTTCCTTTTTGTCTATCTGCATTTTAATTCTCCTACTTGTGGCTCTTTGTCAATATGACATGCAGAAAATCACTTATTACACCAAAAATTTTCTTTCTTGTTTAAGTCCATGATCTCATATTAATATCATGATATAAACAATATACCTTTAAAATTCCTACAGTCTTTAAAACTTTCAATATGTTAAAAGCTTAAGTATTCTTTAAAAATCCAACATCTTATAAGTTCATAGTCTCTCAGCTGCTGGCTTCTGTAAAAATCAGAATCAAGCTATATACTTTCTTACTTCAGGAAAGAGAGGCTGAACAGAGATAATAAGTTAGACCTTGATCAAGGAAGAATGAGCTATAGAATGAGAATGAGCCAGAAGATTAGAACAGATTGCCAGCGTAAGTTTGAGGCCAAGCAGAGCAATTAAGGAGAGGCCCTGAGAGAGAAGCCAGATTGAATCAGTTACTGTGGAGAGGAGCTTTGAGCTGGAACAGCTGAGTTGAGCCAGCGAGCCAGAGATCAGAAAGAGCTAGGAACGAGTGAGCTTGTTCAGCAGCATGAACAGTCTAGAATGTTCTCAGCCTCTTTACATTCAAATCAAAACACAACCAAAGTCCAACAGTTGTAAAGCTCAGTGCCGGATATATTGGACTCATAATTTTCTGGGTTCTAGAGAGACTGAGCCACTCCACAACTTTGAATATGCTATCAACAGAACAAATAGCGTATCTTGAAGGTCCAGGGAGACTCCACTCCACATCTTTCTTTGCTGCTGTTCTTTGTTGTTGTTCTATGGTACTGATATCTTTCAAATGTTAATTTCTTTGCTGTGACCGAGCTGTACCTTTAAAAGGCAGCACTCCTAATCTTTATTCAGAGACTATAATCCTGCTGCATACCCAGCCTTAACCTCTCTCTATGATCCCTTCTATCTAGGGCTTATCAAAACTGAGGATTCACCTTGACCAGTGGCTTCTCTTGGACTCTCACAATGCCACCCATCAGCTATGTTTCATGATATCCTCATGCCTTCAAAACCTTACCACTTGCTTGGCTTTTATATTACCACGTTTGGTTGTTAATATGGCTTTTATATTACCACGTTTGGCTGTTATGAGGCATAGCCTTAGCTCCCTGTGGACCATGACATCTATATGCTGACCCTGAGGACACTTCCCAAAAGATTTTACCTCAGTGATGCTGCTCTCTCCCTAAACACAGAACTTCCTAAACTTTAGCCCCTGAGGACCTGAACCACGTAATCTTATTTAAAATTATTGAAAATACCCAAAAGAGTCTTTAAGGAACTCTACAAAGTTCTCTCTAAACTTTCACAAGCCAGGCCTCTATTGCTTTCTCTGCTTGAATCATTATCGTCTAGGTTCCTACACCAGCTCAGAAGCTCTGAAAATATAATGTCTAGCCCACAGTCCCAGACTCCTTTCATAACCCTCTCCTAAAACAAGGTCAGATCTACCACAGCACGGTCCCATGACCTTTGTACCAATTTCTCTCTTATTGTTTCTATTGCTATAATTAAATACCTTGACCAAAAGTGGTTTGAGGGTGAAAAGGATTTTCTCATCTTACAACAGAGCTCATGGTGATCACTGCAGGGAGTCAAGGCAGAAAGTGAAGGTAAAAACCTGGAGGCAGAAACTGAAAGGCCGTGGGGGAAGGCTTATCATTTACTTGCTCCCAAAGCCTTGCTTACCTTGCTTTCTTAGAACACCCAGGATTATCTACCAGGGATCCACCCACAATGATTGGGCCCTCCCAAATGAACCAGTAATCAGGAGAATTCCCTACCGTAGTCTTGCCTTGGGAAATCTTTTGGGGGCATTTTCTCAACTAAGCTTCTTTCTTCTTAGATATGTCTAAGTTTGTGTCAAGTTAGCAAAGTCTCACCGCCATCACTGACAAATCCAGGGCAGGGACATCTTCCTTCATCTTTATCTCTTTGAAGTTTTATGTGGGTGAGGAGATCACTGCTTACATTTGACATGAATTATCCTCATGTGTGTTCTCTAGCAGATGCATCTCTGAGATCACCCTTTCCTAGCAGAAAGTCTTCCTACACCTGCTTTGATATTCTCAGTCACATTTTCCAGGGCATAGAATACTTGATATTTTTTACACTGCCTTAGATCCAAAGGAAAGCAAAGATGGTGGAGTATGCAGAAAAATAAAGTTTGTATTGATGTTGTTTTTTTTTTTTTATTTTGCCATATATTTGTTTTAGTTTTATTTTGTGAACTTCCACTTAGTTTAGAATACAGACATTGTTGCCCTATCAGCCCATATAGAACTATTTCTCTTTCTCTGGCCACCTGAATCTGAATCTCCAAGAATTTAAATGGATGGAGATTACCATTTGCTATTTCTGTATATATTTGCATTGGTCCTTAATCTTTTGTCACTTATCAAGCTTTGTTGAATGCTTGGGTTGGAAGAATGGTATTACATCGTATGAATAAAACTCTAGTCTAATATTTATAGAGGAAGATAACCTTACTGTTTTGAGTCCTCCTGTTCTGAATGGCCTTCGTGGTAGTTAACTCAATTCCCCTCTCACCACTTGGTTTCCTAAGAGCTCCAAACAATTCTTAGTGCAAGTTTCATGGGTATAGCTTCTTATCCAAGGCTCAGAAACTGACTTTTAATACAGCCCAACAGTCAGCAAGTACTTAGAACGAAATTGTTACTCTAAGAATTACTCTACTCCTATGATATGGCATATTGTTCAGATATTAAAATAGAGGATAACACACCATTAAGAATCAAAGCATTTGTCTCTTGGTACGATTTTTTAATTGTGCTTTGTTTTGTTTGGGGAATTAATTTTATATACTAATTTTTAGAATGCTAGATGAATTTGTTTTTATGTTAGCATCCTATAATAAATTCTATTATTACAAACTCAAGGGTGCAAAATATATAGTGGCCTTTATTTCTGTGTAACTGAAAAAATTAATCAGTAGTATACTTTCCTATAAAAAAAGAAAGCTAACCCGACAGTTGCCAAGCAAATATTACTTTTTGAAAGCTTTAAGAAATGTTTTATTAAATAGTCCTTCATCTGCATTTCTTTACTTATGCTTATTTAAATACTTGCTTTGCACATGTTTTAACATACATGCTATGAGCTTAGTATAACCTATGATACATGACTATTTTTATCACTTAAAGCCATCCTGCTTGCCTGTACTTCACTATGTTTATCTGTGTTGGAGTTTCAAATATGCTCTGGCTTTAATTAAGTCTAATTCGATGTTTCAAAACAAAGAAGTCTTAGATTCCAACATGATTTAAAAATAAAACTTAAGCTTGAAGAAGCTGAGGAGGAGGGTGACCCTATAGGAGACCAGCAGACTCAATTTACCTGGACCCCCAAGATCTCCCAGATACTGAGGCACCAACCAGACAGCATAAATCAGCTGATATGAGCCCCCCAACACATAGACAGCAGAGGACTGCCAGGTCTAGACTCAGTCAGACAACAGGCAACTAACCCTCAAAAGACTGGTAGTCCCAGGGACTGGGGAGGTCTGATGGGATAGGGTGGGGTGGGGACATCCTCTTGGAGACGGGGGAAGGAGGTATGGGGTATGAAACAATCAGAGGGTGGACCCAAAATGGGATAAGGTCTGGACTATAAAAAAAGATTAAAGAATAAATTTAAAAAATAAAAACAAAAAACTTAAGTTCTCTATTTCTGAAAAAATGTTGAAAGATAAACATTGTAAATTTCACTTATTATATCAGAAAAAATGTTGCATTTTATAATTTTTTGTCTCCTTCTTATTCTGACCCAAAGAAACTGGGTATCCATCATTCCATCATAACACTGGCCTTCAAGGCTCAATAGACATAGTGTATGTTGCTTATATTTTACATATAACATCTTGTGATTGTACAAATTTCATTCTATATTTATAATATATTGAAACTGTAGGTCTGTTAAAGAGAAAAGTTCAGACAGGGAAGGCCAAAGTCAGAACAAGGCTGCTGCTACATATTTTCAAAATCAAACTTTTCTTTTGGAACAAAATTCCATATTCAAATTAGCAAATTACTGAATAATTGTCATGTTGATGATGGGTCCAGATGTTTTACTTCCAATATAATTCAGAATTGTTTACACCATTTTCTCATACATGGGAAATGAATAAGATTTGTTGTTAGAACATCTCACTAATGATTCCAATAAGCTTTTGAGTTCTAATGAAAAATTTTAATCATATTTTTGCTGCTAGATACATAATTAAAAGACAGTAGTAACAGCACTACATTAGTGTATCATTAATTAGACTTATAATTCAGTTAATTACTAGTCAATATTGAAAATATTAATGGACAATATGAGGTTCTTCATTAAAAGTTTCAGTTATATTTTAGGTTTCCAATAAAATATTTATTGTCATTGTATTTATGTTCATGTGTGACTGTATGCGCTGTGAGTGAGGGTGCCCATGGATGACAGAAATGGACATTTATCCTCAGGATCTGGAGTTGCATGCAGTTGTTAACTATCTAGTGGTTGGGACCAGGAACTGAACTCTGGCTCTCTTGATAAACAGGAACCACACTTAATCTCTGAGTCATCTGTTCAATATTTAGTTTTTAGGCTTTTAACTTGGAAAAATGTAATTATCTCTAAGATAAACTGAGATGTATACTATCAAAGAACATACATGGGCTGAATCTCAGCCTCTCTGTGTATATATAGCAGTCATGCAGCTTGGTCTTCATGTGGTAGAGGGGCTAGCCCAAAAGCTGTATGTGAGATATGTTCTTCTAGCAGGGTTACCTTGCCTCACCTTAAAGGGAGAAGAAAGGCCTAGCCCCACAGAGACTTGAAGTGCCAGAGTGAGGGTCTACCCTGAGTTGGGTAGATGGGAAGAGGAGATGGGAGAAGAATTGTGGGAAGGGTGACCAGGAGAGGTGCTGTGAGCAAGATGTAAGGTGAGTAAATAAAAAAATTAAGATTAAATAAAAAACATAAATTGTAGACATTTTAAAGAATAAAATACCAGCGGTGAAAACATATACAATCAACATTATATAGACTGAATAGGTTATATTTACGAATCTATGTGAATATATATGCATGTAGTAATAATTAGTGAAAAAAGAGGCCGTGAAATTGAAGAAGTATATGAAGGGGTGTATGTAAAGGCTTGAAGGGAGGAAAGGTAAAGCAGAAATGTTGTAATTATATTATAATTTCAAAAAAGGAGGATTATAAAGGCAGAAAACACAGAGAAGAAAGAGGAGCAGACTGAAAGAGGAACATGGAGCTGAGAAAGATATGATACTGTAGCTCATTATGATGTTAGAAGGAGAACATGAGATCACAGTAAGTCCAGCCTCTTACTCAGAGCAAGCTAAAACCTCAGGCTTGCAATTGCAAGGCCTTAAACTTTGTTGACAAATTAAGCGAGCAGGAAGATGGATTGCCCTCTAGAATTTTCAGATAGAAATGAAGCCTCAATTTCTCCTAGAGTGTGTTCCCATGAGAACATTCCCAAATTTGCAGCCAAGGAAGTCAAGGCTGAAAGAGCGGGCAAGCACCTCTGAACTGCCACGCCCTCTGTGGTTGAGGGGAGTGATTTCACTTCTGAACTGGAGTGTGGAGCGGTCTCGGTTTTTTTTTTTTTTTTCCTTATTTTTTTATTAGATATTTTCTTTATTTATAAGTAAATTTCTCCTTTCCCAGTTTCCCCTCCAAAAAACAAACAAACAAACAAACAAAATCAACAAGAACAAACCCCTGTTGCCATCCCCTCCCCATGCCTGCCACCCCTCGCTCTCCCACTTATTGGCCCTGGCATTCCCCTACACTGGGGCACAAAACCTTCACAAGGCCGAGGTCCTTTCCTCCTATTGATAATCGAAGTTGCAATCCTCTACTATACACATGCTCCCAGAACATTCAGTCCCACCCTGTATAGTCCTTGATTGGCCATCTCACTTCTGAATAGGAGTGTGACACAGTGCTCCAATAGAAAGAGTTGGCCACACAGAGAATCTGTCTCCTCTTTGATTCCATGCCATGTTTCTCTGCCACCAATTTTGAGGTTTAATCTTATTTTTCCCAAGAGAACAATGGTACTAATTATTAACACTTTCGTCACATGGAATGTACAAGGTTCCTGTTAGTGTGAGTGTCATGAGTGAGTAGATGATACGCTTTGTTTTCTGAAAGTTAATTTTTGATTTTACCTTAGAAAATTCCCCTCACGAGAAACTTTTATGAGTATACTGAAAGTGCAAGTCTGATTTCAGCTCCAGCCAATTCAGGAGTTCAATCTTCTACTGAGAGCCAGAAATCAGATGCTGCCTCAGGGTAGCCCCTTGCAGAAAGGTTTGGTGTAGAGTGCCGAATGATGCATAATCTAAATTTGAGTTTACCTGTTACATTTTATTACATTACATTTAGTTACCTATTACATTATATATATATATACATATACATATTACATGTGATATTATATATCAAACTTAAATTTTTAATTCTGTAGCCTACTAAAGTTTCATCCTTGTGAAAATACCACCCCTAAAGCATAAAATTCTAACTACCTATTGAAATTAATGCTATTAGCTGTACAATAATGATGTGTAAGTAAAAATTAACATATGTATCAAACAATTTATTAATGATCACATAACACATGATACCTCCTGAAATGTATGATTCTAAGCTTTCCTCCTATGGATGACATAAACATTTTAAAATCTTCTGTGCATGTTTTGGGGAAACAATTATATGATGGATTACATAGACTATACATAGATCCTTATGATGGTATAAATAAGAAAATATTTTATTTAGTGAAAACATTTGCAGATGTGAAACTACAAATAAATAAAATGATGAATTAATAGATCATGGATTTGGAAATAGGGAGAAGATAATAGCATGGACACGTAGAAAGCTAAAACCTGAATTTTATATCTTGCAAGCCACCCAACTTTAGAACCAGAGAGTTAAGCACAGAATCTGTCATTTAACCTCTCTGCTACTTTCAGTGAAGCATTCCAGCGTGATAATTGAAAAATAGTAACAGCCATTTGAATGTGTGTACTATAGCTGTTTAGTTTGTTTAAATATGTTTTTACAACCTCTCTGCATATATTTCAGAAAATAAAACATTAAGGATAATAACCTACTTTCCTGATAGATCTTTGTTTGCCTCCCCAGAATTCCAATTCATCAAGCAAATCATGGCACCAAGATCTTAGACAAAGGTAATATACTAAACAGGATGCTGGAATGCGGGAAATTGGCGAGTCAGAGCATGTGGTCATGCTATCCTGAAACCCACGATGTTATTAATGATTGTGTATGTTTGCTTTTTATGTAATTTATTTTCAAGCTCTATCAGATAAGGAGAGGCAAAAGCAGAAAGTAGCTCAAATATTTCCTGTTCAGACCTAAGATTGAGAATCTGGGGTGGCTTGCTTGATAAGCCTGTCTTTATTTAGACAGATACAAATTACAGATTACTCATTACCAGGAAGAACTAGCCAGCTGTCTTACTTACATAAGCTTTTTATTTTTGGTGTTGGGGGTTACAGTTTTTGAACATATTATCAATACAGATGTTATAAATTAGTAGATAATTCTTTGTGGCCTTTCCTAGCCAGCACAGTAGTTTCAGAATTCCAATCATAGAGATAAATATGGGTCAGGAAAAGCAGTTTTCAGAGTCATTATGATTTTTTCATGCAAGTGCTCCACCCCACGCACTCCATATTTACTACTCTGAATACTTAGTGTAAATTGGTCATTGAGAACATTTAGACCCTGGAGAGAGTCTAGGGATTTCAGGTGCTTAGTATCAGCTGGGTGAGCAGCAGAAAGTGATGTTCTGTGAAGAGGAAAACAAACAAATAATCTATAATTAAGGATGCTAAGGAACAGTTATTGTTCCTGTTGTTTGGTAATTAGTAATCACATGAAATGAAAACGTCCTTCCATGCAGATAGCTTCCGTATGTTTCAGTGTGTGTGTGTGTGTGTGTGTGTGTGTGTGTGTGTGTGTGTGTGAATTTACTTACAGAGTTACTGATATGTCATTGAGCTTGTCTTAGGTCACTGTATTAACTTTAGTTTATTCCATCTTTAAGTGACTAAATGATCAGCAAAGGTCTTCAAGATTCAGTAACTCAATGCAAATTATAAAGAAACGTTCAGATTAATTTTATTCTTACCTCTATGTGTGTTTTCTGAGTGAAGGAAAAATAATATAAACTCATTCACCCTAATCCCATAAATTTTACGAAGTTGAAATGACATTAATTTCAAAGCATTATTAGTAAACAAAACTAAATTATCTTAAGAACATGCTTCGCATACTTTGCTGGCTGTTTATTGCAGTTGACTACTTGCAACTGATCTACATATTCACAATCACTTTAGAGTAAAGCACCTAGCTTTGTTTGCTTTGTTTGTGGTGTTTTGTTTTCTAAGTGCTTAAACTGCTCACAGTAGCAAACCCCTACCCTATCCATTGATAAGTCCAAGGTAAGATGACCCTAAGTTTGAGATTCACAGCTACTGTGAAAAATTGGGCAAGATCATCTTTCAAAAAAGAAACAAAAAGAAAGAAAGAAAAGGAAAGGAAAGGAAAGGAAAGAAAAGAAAAGAAAGCGGAAACAACTTACCCACAGAACCTTCAATCCAAAATTTGTCCCGTCTACAAAATGTGTGTGGATAGAGATGGAGCAGAAACTAATGGAAGAGCCAACCAATGACTAGCCCAACTTGAGACCTATCCCAAGGGAGAGGGATAACCCCTGACTCTAATTAGGATACTCTGGTAGGCTTGCAGACAGGAACCTAGCATAACTGTCTCCTGAGAGGATGCATCCATAAGTAACAGATAAAAACAGATGAAGAGATCTGGTATAACTTTGGGAGTGATGTGGAAGAGTGGGGGACAGGATTGAGCATAGAATATTTTCAGTTTTTAAGACATAGAACTGAGTAAGCTCATCCCTTCCTAGTTCTTTCTGAGCTCTGGCTTGTTGGTTGGCCACCAAAAGACCTACAGAGACCACTGTTCTAGGCCCACGAAGGTTCACAAAGAGTGAAATACCAACCTAAGGTCATGCAGGAGCTGGATCTTGGTTCTCTATACATTTGTAGCACATGTGTAGCTTGCTCCTCCTGTGTTTTGCCTAACAATTAAAGCAGGGGCTGTCTGTGACTCTGTTGCCTGCTATTGGATCCATATCCCCTACCTAGCCTGCCTGAGAGAGGACATTCTTTCTTCTTCTGGGACTGGATACCCCGGAGTGTTGTGGTACCCAAGATGGGCTTCCCCTACTCTTGGGGAAGGGGGTGGTAAAGTTGCAAGGGATTGTGGGCATGGGCCTGGGAGGAAAGGAAAAAAACAGGGTTCTACAACTGGGATGTAATGTGAGTTAAAAAAAAAAAATTATGAACAAAGGGACAAATGGACAAACAAAAAGGACACAGAAAATGAAATAAAACTAGGAATAGTGTGTATGTATTGTCACTGTTATTCATGATAATGCAATGCCCTAGCCTCAAAATCTGTACCTAAAACAAGAAAAACGGTTACATGATGAAAGTATGCAAACTTCCGACACAGTTGCAACCTGAGTGTGATTATGAATCCAATTGAGAAACACTATAGATAAATACATAAAAATAAGGATAGTTCATTAAAGTGAATACTTTACGGTTGTGTTTAAGCTTGGAAAATATATGTACTTACTCTTGAAGTTTTACTGTGTTTATTTGACAAATTGAAAGCTGTCAAATGATTAAAACTTATGTCATGCTTGGTACAAAGTACAATATTAAAATTGTTATAAGGCTGGACGTTAGGTATATAGGAAGAGACTAGCTGAAGGGAACAGATAGAGCTGTCTGGGGAAGAGAAATAGAATAGATTGTAATGCAACTTTTATTCACCTGTTGTAATTACCATCCTGGAGGCTAACTGCCTCTGCCTGCTAAACTAGACCTAGTCCTGGGGTCTTCTAGACTCCGTACAGTCTCATTTAGGCATAGAATGTTTTCAGTTTTTGAGACATAGAACTGAGTAAGCTCAACCCTTCCTAGTTCTTTCTGAGCTCTGGCTTATTGGTCAACTCAACTATTCTGGCTGAAACTCCTCTTCAGGCTGGTGAATTGAATCTGGTTTCTCTCTCTTGGCCTCTCCTGAATTGCTCTGCTTGGCCTTATACTAACTTTGACAATATGTTCTAATCTTCTGGCTCCTCATTCTTTGGCTAATTCTGTCTTTCATCTATTTTTAGCTTGTTCTTTCTTCAGACTGTCTCTGTAAAACTGCCTCCTTCCTCTCTGTATTACCTTACTTTCTCTCTCTCTCTCAACTCTACTACTCTTCATGAACTCTACTGTATTCCTGTACTGTAGTTTCTTTCTCCTGTACTGTCTGTGTAGCCCATAGGTTGGTTCCCTTTCTTCTTTCTTCTTAAGGCATTGGGCATATCCTATTTTGTCAAATCTTTTTCTGATACATCACTTTTTTCTGCCGGTCAATCAGACATCACTTTCAAATATGTCTTGGATGCTTCCTTCTACAAAAGTGAGCACTAAGAGTGTGTGCATTCCAGCCAGTGCAATTAAAGATTTCTGCTAAGGGTTGAGCCATACTCTAGCTAGAAATGGGTTCAAATATCCTGTAACACCCACCTAGCTAACTTCCGACTTGTGAAAAGGAAGGAAATTGTGGTGACACAGGCCAGCACAATTTAATTAATCCCAACACTTAGGAGGAGGAGGCAGACAGATCTCTTGAGTTTGAGACTACCCTGGCTTACAAATCCAGTTCTAGTCAACCAAGCTTAGGCAGTGAAAGAAACTACAGAAAGCTAGTGAAAACGTATCTGAACAATGGACCATGTCCCAGCCCCAGCAAACAGCAGAAATTGGCCGCTACAGACAGGTATGTGGCACTGGCTTTCGAACCAAGAATACAGGAAAGGGGTTATGGAATTCCCCATCATGACTAAGGAAAGCCTCGGAGGCAGGCATATGTCATGGATGTCCCTGCATAGAGGTCTAGGCAGGACTTTTGGTTAAGCCGTGAAAGTGAAGCCTGGATTGTGTTGGACCCTAAGACACTGGAGATTCCAGAGGCTTGGGATATCTTAGAAAAGCTGCAAAGGAGCTGTAGAACCAATCAAGGAGAGGGAAGTGTGTTGCAGTCAACAAAACAGAAAGGAAATGAAGATCTGAAGAGTGCTTTGACACCAGACACAAAGACACAGTTTGTAGATTGCCCATCTGGTGATCAGTATTATATCCAGGATTTCCTCATTATGCTCCCTTCCTGTCTTTTGGAATGGTAATGCATTTCCTGTGCTATTGCATGTTAGAGGTGTGTAATTTTTTTTTTTTTATAGTGGGTTACAACTAAGACATTGCCATGATTCTTAGATGAGAGCATGAACACTGAACTTTTCGTCAGGGTTGAGACTGATAGACTGTGGAGACTGTTGAGACTGAACTGCATGCAGATTCACATTATGATATATTTATAAGCCTATGGGAGCCAGAGAGTGGAATATGGTGGTTTGAATGGGATGATGGCCCCTATAGGCTCATAAAGAATGTCACTATTAGGAAGTGTGGTCTTGTTGAAGTAGGTGTGGTCTTGTTGGAGGAAGTGTGTCACTAGGGGTTGGCATTGAGGTTTCTGAAGGTGTCTTCCTATTGCCTACAAATATGTATGTAAAACTCGCTTCTGCCTCTCCAGCATCATGTCTGCTTGTATGCTACACTCAGTTAAATGATTTTATTTTTAAGAGTTGTGATGGTCATGCAATTCTTTACAGCAATAGAAACCATACTTAAGACAGATGTCTATTAAGACAGTCTCTTGAAGATTAATAGTTTTTTTTTGTTTTTGTTTTTTGTTTTTTTTTGTTTTTTACAATCTCAGAGACATCTTTTGATATTTTCTCTCTGACACTATTGATTTTGTAGAGTGGTGAGCAAGGGATGGGAGGTTTGCTGGAAAAACTCATACATATTTACACTGGAAGGTCATTAAGTACAGAGGTGAGCATATTGCTGAACATGCCCAGTTAAAGATCATATACCCCATTTAAAATAATGGAAATTCAAAGACTTTGGGTAGAAAATTTAGAAATATACAGCCAAATTTAATTCTATGTCCCCTAGTAAGAGTGTATACGTATGACCTCATTATTTTGGTAGCCTTCTCTGAAAGAGAAGAGAATTTCTCTGAAAGATTTCATCTAATAAAAAGCAAATTAAAACAACAAAAACAAGGTAATTTGTAAAGTCCATTGGCTCCTTTAAAGTAGCTGCTGCTCCCAACCACCCAGAGTACAAGACTTTACCCTCCATGTGGCTAAGTAGAAGATGACATTTATTCACATCCATGAGGAACATGAAGTCAGTCCTAACAATTATTGTCATGGCAAAACAATAGTTTTAGAAAATGATCCTTTTCTTTAAAACCTCCTAGTTCTTTATTTCCTTTTGCAGTACTAGAATAATTTTATTTTCTATGTGCATGCTTTTCATATTCTTTCCAATTCTCTATAAATGTCAGTTACTGTATAACTAGTAAAACTTTTATTTTTATACTTAATATGGTTTTACATTCTGGAGGAAATCTTTTTAGTACTTTTCAAAGTAGTTTAATCTATTGCTAAATGTTGAAATTACTATATGACAACCATGTAGAATTATTCTGTACTCTCTAACACATGTCACTGGTATATCAGGAAAAAATGAATCTCACATTTCCTATTCAAATCAATTAGATAATTCCAATATTTAAGAAAAATTCATGTTCTTTTAAGCATAAATGATTATTAATTAATAATATTTTATATGGTCTATTTGTCCTTCATTAGCTTAACTTTATTCTAAAAATTAGTTGGGAGTATAATTTGAGGGAAAGGTCAACCAATGACTGGCCCAGCTAGAGACCATGCCATGAGAGGGAGCCTTCCCTGACACTATTAATGATTTTCTGTTATACTTGCAGATAGGAGTCTAGCATAACTGTCATCACAGAAGCTTCATCCAGAAACTGATGGGAACAGATGCAGAGACCCACAGCCAAACATTAAGTAGAGCTTGAGGAATCCTGTAGAAGAGTGGAAGGAAGCATTGAAGGAGGACACCACAAGAAAATCTACAGCATCAACTAATGTGGATCCATTGCGGCTCATAGTGAGTGAACATAATTGGGATGAAACTAGGTCTTCTGAACATGAGCAACAATTGTGCAGCTGGGTCATCCTGTGGGACTCCTGAAGCTGGATGGGGGCTGTCTCTGACTCCACTGCTTGCCTTCGGATCCCTTTCCCCTAACTGGGCTGCCTTGTCTAGCCTTACTAGAAGAAGATGCATGTGGTCCTATTGCATGTTGATATGCCAAGACTGGTTGATATATATGACAGAGGAGGAGCAGATGTGGGGGAAAGGGAGGTGAGAGGGGAAAACTGGGAGAAGAGGAGGGAAGGGAAGCTGTGATTGGGACGTAAAGTAATAAAATAAAATAAGTTGGGAAAACTACAGAGATTGAACCCATTCATTTTTCAAACTTCCAGTGATTGTGATTAATAATATTCTGGGTAACATGAAACTAAGGTATTCTTCATCTTATGTGAATAGAGGACTATATTTTGAAACTCTGAATTTGTGAGAGATCACTATTAGCTAATGTGTTCCTTAAAGCTAAGCAAATATTCAGAGATTTCTGATAATTATTTATCATAATAATTAATGTATTATTAAATCTATATGCAGTAGCTACACAGTCCACACATACATAAATCATGTAAATGAATGTCACACACATATACCCCCCCACACACATACTGTGTATATATTTAATTTTCTCTAACAAATCTTAACCCATTTGTTGCTTGTGTCAGGATAATTCTGTTCTCCAGTGTGAAGTAAATATGTCCTTGCAGTGGATTTTGGAGGGAAAACTGTAGATACTCCCTTCACTGTGGCCATTGTAGTTGATTCTCATCTGTAATTATAAAGAAATACTTTCCAAACTTGAAAAGATATATCTTTATTTAATTTTGAAGCATTCTTTTCTACAAGAATAAATTATTGTTTCCATTTTCATGTCCAATGGTAATCAGAATCAGCCATTTAATTTGAATTACAGAAAACATAAGATATCTTTTCTTTTAAAATTGACTTTGTGTCTACTGTTCTGGGGCCATTTCCGTTCTAGACATAAAAATTAACTTTTGACTCAGGAGTTTTGCTAGGATTGAGCATGTGACAGTTTCAATCCTTTGCTTCTAGTAGCTGTTCTGTCTGTAGCTTTTACAATGATCTTTGTCATATTATCTCCAATAGTGCCATGAGAGGTCCAGCTTCAAGCTGTTACTTTTACCTTTGTAGGCTACTTTGATATTTACTACTTGTCTTGTGGAATGTTCTCTATGAAATGTGACTTTTCCTCATTTTAGTCACAACTAATCAGACACTAAATTTATGTATGTGGTAGGAGATCAAGAAGCTAAAACTTGAAATATCATTCAGAAGTGGTGATAGAATTGTGTTATATCATTGTGAATGCTGCAGTATGCCATAATGGATAGAATTCTGAAACAATACTGATTAAAAACAGTGAACGTCCAATATCTTTTTTTGGTCATAGTCCTTAAAATTTATAAAATATAACAATAAAAATGAGTATTATAAAAGTTGTTTGATATAAAACAACAATCAATTTAACAATAAAGATATTGGAGGTATTGAAGAGGGGGTCTCTGGGAGGAATTGGGGTACAAGAGGGAAAAAAGAATGTGATTTAATTTTATTTACTTAAAATATGTTTTTTTAAATATGTTTTTAAATGTTAACAAATTCAGATAAATTGAAATCATATAACTTTTCTCATCATAATGCAATAAAAGTTTAAAAAAACAGTGAACGTAAATAAAATTACTGTATAGTACAGATTTAATCTATTGTCTTTACTCTTTATAAATTACTTCCATTAACTAACTAATATTTCCATCTAAAATAATGTCTTAGTATTAGAACTCCCATTGTTGTGATTTGAATGAGAAATGTACTCCATAGTATCACAGAGTTAATATTTAAATAATTGTTCCTAAATCACTGGCATTGTTTGGGTAGGTGGTGTAGCCTTTACAGGGGCAGGTGCTGAGAATTCATAGACACATCCAATTTGTACCTGCCTCTCCCTTTCTCTCTGGTTCACATTTATAGGTGAAGATGTATTTTCTTGGCCTCTTGCTCCTTCTGGCAAGCTTGATGCTTGGTACCATGCTTCCTTGCCATGACATAATCTTATCAATCTGAAACCTTATGTTGAAATAAACACATTCTTCCTTAATTTGCTCTTTCTTCTTCTTATTTTTATCACAGGAACCTAAGAGTAAGAAACATAGAAGTTGATGCCAGGAATGACTGTGGCTAAGAAAAAGATGATGTGACGATCTTGGTTAAGGTTTTACTGTTGCGAACATATGGAGTGACCAAGGCAACTCTTATAAAGGACTAAATTGAATTGGGGCTAACTTACAGGTTCAGAGGTTCAGTCCATTATCATCAAGGTGGGAGCATGGCAGCATCCACATAGACACGGGGCTTAGAGGAGCAGAGAGTGCTATATCTTCATCTAAAGGCAAACAGAAGAATACTGTCTTCCAGGTAGCTAGGATGAGGGTCTTAAAGGCCACTCCCACAATGACACACTTCCTCCAGCAAAGTCACACCTAGTCCAACAAGACTATGTCTCCTAATAGTGCCGGTCTGTGGGCCAAGCATATACAAACCACCACACTGACCATATTGTTTCTTAGAAGAATTATGGAAGACTGTGGAAATTTGGAATAGAAAAAAATGGAATAGAAAATTTTTTGAATTGTATACACAGAGATTATTAGTAGGTCATTTTCATAATTTATTTAATGGAAGACCTAATTTCTGAGGTTAGTATGAACTTTGGAAGATTAACCCAAGAGCTTTATAAAAGGTAAAATATCAGGTGTGCTAGAAGGCATTTTGTGATATTTTGGTAAAGAATCTTTTTGCCTTTTGGTCTGTCCTAAGAATTTAACTGAGGCTACATTGAAACGTAATAGAATAAATCATTTGGCAAAGGATATTTCAAGGTAGCATAACATTGAACGAATTGCATGGATTTTACTGTCAATGGTTATATAGGTCTATAACTATATAGAGCAAATGGAACAGAAAGAAATGCAAAATGTATAACTTTGGAAGAAAAAGAGGGCTAGGAATTTAAATGTTCCATTAAGTACACACTTTCAACTTTCTTACTAAAACATAATTTCCAATTTTTAGAAAACTGTTTATTTTATTCCTTTGTGAAGATGAAAGTATAGAACATGCATAAAACCTTTGCTTCATATTACTGTAATAAATAAACTGTGTGACAGGCAGAGGGGAACAGTTGTTATCATGATCTGAGCATTGAAATTAAGGAAGATGTTAATAATCCTCTTTATGTTTCTAGAAAAGTAATACTTTGTTTGATTTTATAAATTTAACTGAATCTTATGACATTCAATGGATGGATTAAAAATAATGAAAACACAGATGTGTGATCTTCCTGAATATCATTTTGACAGGTAATAAACAAACTGCAGACAATAAACAGGGAGATATACTTTAGGAATTGCAACTTTGAAAATATATGCACAAATGGCTTGAACTGGCAGAGTAAACCCAATTCAACTTGAATGTAATAAATGAAAAGAATAAACACTGAATTCATGAGAATCAGACTAATTCGTGAAAATGAATTTATTTAGCAAGATAGGATGAAGAAAGAGGAGCTATTGTGCATAAATTAAATTGAATCTATATTTTTTTCTAAATATGTGCTTTATTTGAAAAAATTCGTATGATTTTTTAAAATTTTGCTTTTTACTGAAAAATTCTCCTGTGTGCATAATCTACATATTTCCTTCAATTTTTTTCTGAAGAGATTTAAGAATATGCATTACAATTCTATGGGTTGACTTCCCTATAAATATATTACATTTTATGAGAAAATTTACATGTTCTTTCAAACATTTTATCTTTAGTGGACAGAAAAAAAATGAAAATTAGATGACAATTTAGAAATTGCTTTAAGATTATGAAAAATATGAATGTGCATCTCTAAGATATACTATTGATATCATTTTTTGATAAATTTTAACATGTACTTATGCATACTTTGTATCATCTGCATTTGTATGTGATTGCCTCTGTGTGTGTGTGGTGTGTGTGTGTGGTATGTGTGTGTGTTTGTGTGTGTGTGTGTGTGTGTGTCTGTGAGAGAGAGAGAGAGAGAGAGAGAGAGAGAGTGAGAGAGCATGTGTGTGAGTGTGAATGTAGTCTGTGTGATTGTGTTCACTTGCTTGCCTAGGCATGCATATGGAAAATGGATATAGCCTTCATTTCTAGTTGTCAGTCCTGTTCTTCCACCGTGCTTATGGTGAGGTCTGTTGTTCACAGTTTCCAGATTGTTAGCTCATAAGTTTCCAGGTTTTGGCATACCTCATCTTCTAACCTGCCCTAGGCATGCTGAATTAACAAATGCATGCTCACACTGGGATTTATGTGGGTTCTGAGAATGTCAATGGTGTAGAAATTATTTTATTTACTTGGACTCTTCTCTTACCCTGGTGGTTTATTTGTTGTTGTTGTTGTTTTTTTGAAAAGTGGTTTTGGAAACACTGAAATTTTAATAGAGTACAGATAATGAGGGATGGACAGAATGTTCATGCCCAAAGGAAACATATATCTGCCTTCTGCCCCAAGGCTTGGAGATGATTGCAGAAAGAATGTAAGAGGTGATGGTTAACTACAGAACATACTATTTCTGGAAACAACAGGATAGCTACACCTCTGAATTCACAGCCTTTGAGATGGCGTGCATACAACCTGTGCAAGGCCAAGCCAATCCAAATTCAGGCACGGAGAAGGAACACACAATTACACCCCTAGCCATAGAGATACTGGCCATTGTTAAGACCTTCTCCTTCTCTCCCTCCCTTCCCCTCACCCCTCTCTCTGCCTTAAGAGAAAGAGAGAGACAGAAAGAATAATTTTTCTTTAAGAATGTGGCACCTAGTAAGTGTATCACTCTTCAGGGGAACACATATATCTAAGAATCTTTGGGCAGCACTGGTTTTGAAGGAATAAAAAAATTATTAAGTGTTAAGTAAGAGGAGATGGATCTGAGAAGATTTGGTAAAGTGAATATTATCAAAGCAAAATTAAATGAAATGCTTTCCCAAATTGTTAAAATTATAAATTAAAAATAATAATACTAATAAGTCATGTACCAAATTTCCTGAATTATAAAAACTAAATTAGAGAAAAAAATTGTATAAAAAAACTATTTAGTACAACTAATTATAAATATCATTCACTCAAGTTTTTTATATTATGCTTTTATATATTTGTTTTGTAAAAATATTAAATTTTGAATAGTATGTTTAATTCATGAATTACGAGTTTTAAGATTTCTAAGTGTTACTATAATTCTATGAGATATTCATGTTAATTCATATGTTAATTCTATGAAATATTCATTATTCTTTAAGTGTTTTATTTCCATAGATAATTTGTCAATTACTATGATATTTTAAATTATTTTATTTCCATATTTGAGAAATATAACTGAATATATTTATCCTATACAATGTGTTTTGAAATATTATGTCATGTAAAGACTAACACTAGCTCTTTAAGATATACAATTTCTACAAATTGACTGATTGTGATGAAGACATTACCATCTATTCTTGGCATTTTCAAGAATGCTATATAGTAACTGTATGTTAACTAACGTACAACCTTTAATAATTTGGAAATCTCAGTTTTCTACTTTTTTATATGTTTTAGTTAGGGTTTTACTGCTGGGGAAAAACACCATGACCAAGGCAACTCTTATAAAAACAACATTTAATTGGGGTTGGTTTACAGGTTCAGAGGTTTAGGGCATTATCATAAACGTAGAAGCATGGCAGCATCCAGGCAGGTATGGTGCAGGAGCTGAGAGTTTTATATCTTCATTTGACAGCTGTAGCAGAATACTGGCCTCCAGGAAGCTAGGATGAGACTCTTATAGCCCACACCCACTGTGACACACCTACTCCAAGGCCATACCTACTCCAACAGGGCCACACCTCCTAATAGTACCACTCCACGAGTCAAGCATATTGAAACCACCACATATAGTATATATACATATAGTATTATATGTTTAAATTTCAATCTCAAATTTATATATTTTTATTTTGAATGGGTATTTCTCATTAAATTTTTATTTAAAGTTTGAGATTTGAAAGACAAAGAATCACAGGAATACAAAATAAATACTTATGTAGGATTTTCTTTTGAAACTTTATATGGCAGAGAATGTAGAGTTGTATTTCATGGAAGTAGAGATACTTGATCCTAGGGGACAGATTTATGTGCTTTTAAAAGTCATATGGATATTGCTTTTACTATGTTTAAGTATGGGCCTTGAATTCCTGATCTTTCCAAGACTTATATCATGAAGGGTTGTTGAATTTTGTCAAATGCTTTCTCAGCATCTAATAAGATGATCATATGGTTTTTTTTCTTTGAGTTTGTTTATATAGTGTATTATGTTGATGGATTTCTGTATATTGAACCATCCCTGCATCCCTGGGATGAAGCCTACTTGATCATGATAGATGATAATTTTGATGTGTTCTTGAATTGAGTTCGCAAGAATTTTATTGAGAATTTTTGCATCTTTATTCATAAGGGAAATTGGTCTAAAGTTTTCTTTCTTTGTTAAGTCTTTCTGTGGTTTAGGTACAAGAATAATTGTGGCTTCATAGAACGAATTGGGTAGAGTACCTTCTGTTTCTATTTTGTGGAATAGTTTGAGGAGTATTGGTATTTGGTCTTCTTTGAAGGTCTGATAAAACTCTGCACTAAACCCATCTGGTCCTGGGCTTATTTTTGGTTGGGAGACTATTAATGATTGTTTCTATTTCATTAGCAGATATGAGACTGTTTAGGTCGTTGATCTGATCTTGATTTAACTTTGGTACCTGGGTTGGTGAGCAGGGGGAGGGGGAGGAAACAGGGTTGTTGTTGTTGTTGTTGTTATTGTTTTCTTTTTTTTTTTTTTCGGAGGGGAAACTGGGACAAGAGATATCATATGACTTGTAAATAAAGAAAATATCTAATAAAAAAGAGGGAAAAAAGACATGTGGATGTACATCTATGCTATGTATTTGTGTATTTCCATTTTGTAGATTAAGTTAAAATAGATATTCTCCATTAATTATGTAAAAGGTTTTCACTTTCAAGAAACTATTTAGTGAACTGTCGGGAGCCGTGTCTCATGGTGATATCAGTGAGCCTTTTCCTCTGCGCATTTACTAAGCTCACTTTGAGGAATCTGTAACAATGGCGTAGTATTACTGCATTGTCTTAACACTCGCAGATTTGAAAGCCAAACATATTTGCAATTTAATGCTGCTGTGATTTAAATATTCGTGGCCCAGGGAGTAGTACTTTTCTTTGGAGGAGGTGAGTCAGTGTGTCCTTGTTGGAGTGGGGGTTGCATTATTGTAGGAAGTCTTTCACTGTGAGGGTAGGCTTTGAGATACTCCTCCTAGTGGACTAAAGACAATCTTTTCCTGGTTCCCTTTGAAAAAAGATGTAGAACTCTCAGTTCCTTCTCTAGCACGATGCATGCTTGGAGGCTGCCATGTTTCCAGCCTTGATGATAATTGACTGAACTTGTCTGAACCTGTAAATTAGCTTCAATTAAATGTTGTCATTTATAAGCGTTGCCTTGGTCCTGTTATCCCTTCACAGCAATGGAAACCCTAACTAAGCCAAATTTGTGGTGGAATAATGTAAAAAAAAAAAATTTTTAAACTTTGTTCAAGTGTTTGGATATTTTGCCTAATTGTACATATATGAATCCCATTCATGCAATATCTATAGAGATCAAAAGAGAAGTCTGAACCCACTGAAACTGGAGTTACAGATGGTTGTGAGCTAGCATGTCAGTGTTGAGAATCAAACCTTGGTCTGGAAGAGCAACAAGTACTCCAAACCAATGAGACATCCTTCTGGTCTAGCAAAAAGATAAATGTGTGTGTGTGTGTGTGTGTGTATTTCTGTGCATATATATACATATGCATATCTATAAGAGTATATATGTTTGTACATACATATGGACATAAGTATGCACATATGTATGTATGTATGTATGTATATATGTATATATGTATGTATTTAATGTTGGATATTATCCAAATGAAGAAAGAATTAGGAATCATTCATCTATTCATCATACTCTAGTGTCCTAAATGATGATAATTTATTTTGTTTATATTTTTGTGTTTTTTCTCAATTTTGTCTTATTTTTCTGTCAGAGAGGTAATAAAATATAATACTTTTACAAGACTTCCCTGTACAAGTAAGCAGAATGTTTTAGTATATGAACTAAGGTCTCTGAAAACTTATATTCTGAAGTAATGAAGGTAACTATTCTAAATGGTCTCACAACAGTGTGACCCAAATGAATTTATAAGGAGTCCCACTTAACTCAGGCTTTGATTTGGAAGATTACAGGTTTATAAGAAGAAGTAAGGATAAAGAATACTAATCTCTGAATTAAAAAAGTTTATAAATAACATGAAACATAATAAAATATGAGGCTTATCTCTTTTAAAACATACACTCAATAGTATATATTTGTTATTGTCTGGGTTTTGTTTTATTCTGGGTTAAGAAGAGAAATGTATCTTACATACATTGCTTTAATCTGATTAACTTTTATCAAGAAAGCTGCACAGTTTGGGAGGAAAATGATAAGTATTTTTGTGTGTATGAATATAAAAAAGAAGAAAGACATAGAAAAGAGCACAAATGGTATAGATTATAGAGGAATTTAAATCCAGCAACATGGCTTAGCTGGTAAGGGATCACATCCAAAGATATGATCTGGCTAGAATGCATACACACCCTGGATTACAGTATGATATGGCTGGACACCAGTAGTACACATGTTTAATTCTTAACAATGAAGGTAAAGTTAGTTTGTAAAAGAAAGCAGCCATGTTTGAAATGGACATATGATTGATCTAATTCAATGGCAGAAAAAGTGATGAATCAAAAAGATTTGACAAAATGAGTCGAGGATGGGATATACCCAACTGACTCAACAACTGCACAGGGAAGAGAAGGTACTTAGGAGGAGTGGAGGGAAAGAGATGTGTGTTGCAGTTTTACTGGGACAGTTTTCAAAGACAGGTGGCAGATAGAACAAGACAGAGATAGGTGAAGACAGAACAAACTGGAGAGAGAGAGAAGGAGCCAGAAGATTAGACCATATTGCCAACATTGGTATGAAATCAAGCAGAGCAAGGCAGTGAGAAGTGGAGAGAAGCCAGACTGAAACAGTCAGCTTCAAAGATTAGATTGTATGGAGGGTAGAAGCTTCCAGTCCTAGGCTGAGGGACAGATAGAACACAGAAAGAAATGTTCTGGGCTCAGCTTAAGCCAGTAGGGCTTAGGTGCAAGTGTCATCTTATCACTTCATCTGAGGAAATAAAAGTGACATTTACAGTGGATCTGAGTGTGTGTTCATAAATAGATAAAAGAAAAGTAAGTTTTGGGTCTCAAAAAGATCTCTGTATTATATTATATTCTACTTAAAGAGATACTTCATAATAAAATAAAAAACAAATTTCAAAACATGTATAGATCTTTGGTTAAACTTTGTACTAATATTATTTTCTTTTATTATTTTACAGGAAATATATCTTTTGGTTAAAACATTACATTAGGATTGTGAAAGACTTAGAAAATATTCAGTTCTCATCATGTGCTTACTTTTACTAGTCAGTGAAACCACATTATATAATATACATTAAACACCATTGAACAAAAATTAATGTTAATTTGAGCTAAGAGATAATGATTTTTTTTTCTTCTCTGCAGAGTCATTATCTATCTTCAATATGCATGCTGGGGAAAGTAAGTACACATAATCAAACACACACACACACACACACACACACACACAAACACATCTTTATATCCATAAATATGTATGACAGAAACATTGCAAGGACAGGAGACATCTGACAGAAAGTGCATATGAGATTCACCTGGGATTGTCTCCAGAAGAAGCATCAGTTCTTGGAGTTCATCTGGAAGGGCAGAGATACTGGAGAGACCCCAAAGCATCTGGAGTCTTGAGCCTGGAGCAAGGAATAGTACATGAGCCTTGAAGACAGATAATCACAGTGATAAAAGACTATGGATTCCATCAAAATTGATAAAAATAGGATCCAAGTAATAGAAGATTCCACATGAAAAGAGAGACTCAAGGATGGAAAAGATGCTGAAAGACATCAACCCAGATGATGCAGAAAGCTGATCTCCCCTGCATGAGGGCAGCTCAAGGAACTGGCTAAAAAAGAACAGATTATTTATCAGACTGGCAGACTGGAAAACCTAGATGCTGAAATGGCTATTTGCTGAGGAACTGATGGCCAGGCCTGCAGTTATGAAGGATCACCTCATCAATGGATCTTTGTAAGGACAATTTGATTGAAAATTTTGTGGGATTGATAATTGTTTTTACAGGGACAGTTTTCCAGAGTCAGAATTCAGTAAGGACAAGAAAGGGTAAGCATATTCATCAGTAAGTCTCAGAAGCGGAAAATATTCTAGGCCTTGGTTAGATTATATAGAGGTTAAAAGCCAGGAGGACTAGGCCTAGGTTAGCAGACTGAAGCAGTGTGCCTTGTTTCCTTCTCACAGCATTGGCCTTAAATGGAAACAGAAAGTAGCTAGCTACCTTCATAACATTCATACCACCATTGAAATTGCTTTAATGTAAATAATCTTATTTATTTTTCTTGAGGTTAATTAAAGCCAAAAAAAATGAATTAGAAACAAACAGTTCTTCAAGCAGTGAATGCCATAGAGGAAATGTAAATATACACTGTAAAATGAATATGGAGACACTGAAAGGGTTCACTCCTGTGCGACTCCAAAAACCTGACCCGCTGAGAGAAACTATATAGACAGACAACTATCTATTTGAGAGAAGTTTAGTGGAAAGGAGGGAAGAATAAATAGGGAGGAGCATATGATGTGAAATTTTAGGGCAGAAACATTAATGTAGACATAGATATTATATTTGTGGATGACTGTTTTACAAAGAAAATTTTATAGTACATGAAGTGAATCCAAAGATAATATATGAAGTTTAATCAATAATTATATATAAATATTGGTTAATTAGCTGTCAGAAAATGTGCTGCATTTATAAAATTTAGATCATACAGAAACTCTGTTTGCTCCTTCAATAGTCTGTCCATCTAAATGGTTTGAAGTCTGTTAACTGAGAAAATACTGAAGATAGTAATGAACTCCAGATAGATCCTTCCTTATGAACAGAAAAACTATTATATGGTTGTCATTTTGAAGGATTAAAAATACTCATGAGAGACATAAAAATATGTATTAGATAATAGGAAATAGACTCACCAAAAAAAATTAATCATGATTCTCATTTCAGGAGTTTCATATTTTGGGAAGAACAAAAAGACAGTAAATAGATGTCTTAATCTTTATTTGTTCAAAAATGTCATGGAGAAAACTCAGAGAAGAATGTATCAATTTTCAGCTAAGCAGCCAAATGTCATTCGTGGTGTTTTAATAAGAGTTTCTCTAATTCCGGAAACTGATTAGACAGGTGATAGAAAAGATAAAATGTCAAGTGAATGTTGCAACAACCCAGAGATGACTAATACCAAGAAACTGTACCAACAGAAATCTAGGTAGAGAGTGGGGGAAGGGAAGTATAAAGTAGAGAATAAAGTATGAGCTTTGCAGAAATTTTGGTTAGACAATGTGGTGTTTGTTTGAAAGAATGGCTTAAAAACACTGAGCCAGAAGCACACTAGGAGAATATCTTTTTTTTTCTTATTTTATTTTGTTTATTTCTAATTAGATATATGTGAGGTTAGGGATGTAGATTTAAACAGTTTTAGACATGGGTGAAACTTGAATCCAGTATCTAACTTTCTTGAAAGCAAACTAGAAGATAAAGTTAAGTTAAAGGAAAGAATGACTGAAACCTAATTTGGATGAGGACAGAAACATTTAGATAGAATACAATGAAATCAGTATATAAACCTATATAAATCTGGGTGAAGACATATCAAAGTTGTTTGAATTTTAAACATGAAAGAGAAATAAATGATATCTGTAGTTATAAATTTATGTTTGTCTGTGTGTGTATATTGTGTGTGAGCATGCATGTACCTGTGCAAGTATCCCTTTGTGGAGGAGGTGATTCTACACACAAGGAAAAACAAATTTAATGAAAATAGATTTCTCATAAACAATTATGGAGAACAAAAGAAAATGCACTATAATTCATACATTCTGAGGGATAAGCAGCTACAAACCTAGGATTCTGTATCCAGAAAATACCTTAGGAATTAGTAGAGAAAAAAAAGACATTCAGAGATGGAAAAACATGTAAAGATAATTATTGTGAATGGAAACACCCTAACCTCATGAATAAAGAATAATTCAATATAAAGTGTCTCTAAAATTACATAATAGAAGTATTTTATCAACTGTTCCAGACCCTCCCCCACCCATCCTTTAATTATTCATTCTATTTCCCTTCCCTAACAAGATCTCTCTGAATCCTCAAGTCCCTTACTCTATACCCATCTCAAGTAGTTCTATGGATTGCCAATTGGTGATCACTAAGTTAATAGTATCCACATATAAATGAATACATACCATATTTGTCCTTCTGGGTCTAGGATACCTCACTAAAGATAATCTATCCATTTACCTGCAAGTTTCATGATGGCTGAGTAACACTCCCTTGTGTAAATGTGCTACATTTTCAGTATCCATACTTTGGTTGAGGGACATCTAAGTTGTTTTCATAGTATAAATAATGCAGAAATGAACATGGTTGAACAAGTGTCCTTGTGGTGAGATGAAACATTTCCATAGTGGTTGTACAAGCTTGCACTCCCGCAATGGATGAGTGCTCCACCTATACCACATCCTCACCTACATAAATTGTCACATGTTTTCTTTATTTAGCCTTTGTGATAGGTATCAAGAGGATACAGTACAACATAAACTCCATTTGTCTCCATTTAGGGACCAGGCCTGATTTCAAAAAGAAGACCATAAGGCCCCAACTCCAGGAACAGACCATAAGTCCCAGGAACTAGGCCATAAGACACCATGGTGCTCCAGGAAGAGAAACAAGGTCATAAAATCCAGAAACAAGGTCATAAAAGCCCCTTCCAAAGAACAGCCTGGGGAGAACCACAAAAATGGGGAAATATCTTATCTCAGAATGGGCCATCTGTGCTGGGTGGCCCTATCTCATCTTATGGTTAAACATCCATGACATAGGAATGCAGACTACTAACCCCCTGTAACCTCCTAGCACAAGCAATGACATTTTAGATTGCCTAATCTTTCTAGAGAGTTCCCCCAGTTCCAGATAAGAAGGCCTGCATGCCTTTGTTTGGGGGTCTCCATTTCAAGAATTGGTTGATTCATGCATTCTGATTGTTTCTGCAGAATAAACGTTCTTTGTTCTTGCACACTGTTTGTGTCTGGGGTCTTCCTTCCACAGTTTTTGACCCTTAAGTATAAGATGAAATGTGAAAGTAATTTTGATTAGCTAAGGATGCTGGGCATTTCTTCAAGTGTTTCTCAGGTGTTTGAATTTCTTCTATTGTGAATTCTCTGTTTAGATCTGTACCCCATTTTGAGATTATATGTTTTGTTTTTTGATATATCCTTTCCCAAGTTCTTTATATATTTTTGATATTAGTCTTTTATAGGATGTCTAGCTGATAAAAATCTTTTTTTCCTCTATTCTGTGGACTAATGCTCTGTTCTGATGATGATGTTCTTTGTCATGCAGAAGGATCTCATTTTCATAAGGTCTCACTTATTAATTGCTGATTTTAGTGCCTATGCTAGTGGGTCTGTTCAGAAAGTCTTCTACTGTGCTAATGAGTTCAAGGTTATTGCCCAAGTTCTTTTCTATTAACTTGGACCATATTTCATGCAGGAAAGTACTCTTCACTCTACTGATGTGTTATAAAAAGATAAAGAGATATAAGAATATGTTCTATGGAGGTGTGGTGAGGTATAGGGGAAGGGGATGTCTCAGTGGGCTGATGCAGAAGCATCCCTTCCCCCTTAGGGGCCAGCCACCGGATGGTATAGCATAGAATAGAGTTTATTCAGGGCAAGGGAAGGGGAGTTAAGAGGGTAGTAGAGGCAGAGAAAGGCAGAGATAAGGAGAGAGTAGAGAAGTAGAGGCCAGCAATGACTACATAGAGAGAGTGGGGTAAGGGAAAGGGGAAGAGAAGAGCCCAAGAGGTCAGGAGAGAAGCAAGTGGGAAGCAGAAGTAAGAGAGTGAGGAAGAGGCAAGCAGCCCCTTTCATACTGGGCCAGCCTACCTAACTGTTGCCAGATAACTGTGGGGAGGAGCATACCTGGCTATTGCCAGGTAACTGTGGGGTAGAGTTTAGACAGAATGCTAACACCTACCAAAGGGGAAAGGTAAACAACCACAGTCACAAACTCTTTGATCTACAGTCTTTACTGCTTACAAGATACACTAGTACAATGGTGGTACAAGGTTTGTGCCAGTAACCATCCACTGTCAGATTTGAATTAAAGCTCACTTGGTGAGAGGGAAGCCTTACCCTATACAACTTGGTTTGCCAAGAACAAGAGATGAGAAAACCTAGGGACCTAGGGAAAAACAAAACAAACAAAACAAATACAACTGGTCTAAAAGGTAAGTAATGATAAAATGACTCTTAGTGGTATTCTATAATACTCATAGATCAGTGGCTAGTTGAAATATCAAAGAAGCTTCCTCCTAAGGAGAAAGGAAGAGGTGCAAAGACGCTATGTAGAGTGAGACACTTTATAAACTCAGAAGAGGAGGCAGAAAGAATGAAAAAGCCAGAGGGGATGTAGGACACCAAGAAAACAAGGTGCTCTAAAATTTAGAGTCTAGCAACAAGAGCAAAGCTCATATGACCTCAAAGAAACTGAAGCAGCACACACACACAAGGCCTGGTCCTCTGGATGCATGTTATGCCTTACAGTTTTTTGTTTTTATGGGATTCCTGAGTGCGTGAACAAGCGTGCCTCTGATTTTTACTCCTTCTCTTGATGCTTGTTTGTATAATAATGTATATATTTTATATTTCTTCTCCAAGGAACGTTCTCCCTGTTAACATTATATCTCCATGACAATCAGACAGCTGGGTCTAGGAGGTGAAGGTGGGGCTAAGGTCTCAGCAAAACGGTGAATGCTGGGACCTTCAGGAATATAAAGGAACAGAGGTAGCTAGACTGTGAACCAGTTTGTCAGAAAGATACAAAAGCAGGCAGATCCCTGACTTCAAGACAGCATGGGACACAGCAAGTCCAGGCCCAGGTGTGATAGAAATGGTAATTTCAGTACAGGGTCCCACCCAGCTTGCTTATAGTCTGTGTGTAATAGAATCAGGTAGATCTCTGAATTATTTTGCAAACTTAAAAAATCTGTGCTTGCTGTCTGCTAAGAATTGAGGGGCTGGGTTAGATAGATGCTGATTCTTAGGATAAACAAAAGGAAACCTGAAGTAAATGACTGGATTGGTATGTAAAATAAAAGACTGGGTCTATGATCTTCAGGACGTGAGCTATCCAGAGGATTTAGAATAGCAAGAGAGAACTGCTTGGAGAACTGTCTCAAGGAGAACATAGTGAGAGATGAGCTGTCCAGAGAATTTTTTTAGAGTAGCAAGAGAGAACCCCTTGGAGAACTGTATGGAGCAGAACACAGAAACAGCTGTCTAGAGATCTCCAGACAAAGCAGATCACTGAGAAAGGAAGCAGAACAGAGAGAAAACAAGCTGGAAGCTGTCTCCAGCAGAACGTAGGCCACTAACTTGGACCCACAATTTGACTTTGAATCACTCGTTTCACTGTTTGCAGGCATCCCTTCCTCAGAGCCCCTCTCTAGGCCAAGACTGGTCCTTGGTAATATATTATTAATAGAGTAGGATGAAGAGTCATAAAAGGAGATACACTATTTTATTTCAATTTATAATGTAAAACTATTGGTGTTATTATACATAATATAATATGACATATAAATTAGCCATTGTAAAAGTTATAAAATAAAGTTGTATTCAAAGTAAACTACAGATAAATAAAAGGCTGAATTCTAAATATTAGATAATTCACATGAAACAGAATTTTAAAAAAAACAACTAAAAACAAAGAAATAAAAAGCATCATTAAAATGTTAGACAGGCTCTGGCATAAGTATAATTACACAAAATATAAATAGATCTTTTTTAAAATACAAAAGTTGTCCCTATGCTAGAAAGAAAATATTTCAAATATAATTATACAGCAAAAATAAAATAATGGAAAAGAATATTGTGTATTAGTAAAAGAAAAACAGAATTGCATATATTATTAGCAGCCAACGCAGACCTAATTTCACAGAAAACTACCACAACGAACACAACTTCTTACTCTTTAGATCTGTATTGTTTGATTCCCCTACAAAGATACATTCCAGTCATACCAGTCATTCATGCCTATCTGCCACAAAATATGGAGGAATATTCTGATAGAACTCTGATGGAAACACACATCCATAGACAGACAAAATTCACCCAAGGTAGAGCGATCATATTTAACCCCCATGCACCAACTCTCTTAAGATGAACCTCCCCACCTCACTACACAAATCCCTCACCTGTCCTGCTCCTAACTCATCTAGCCCAATTTATCCTCCTCAAACACTCTTGGTGTGAGTCATGGTGACCCTGGCAGAGCCTACAGCATTGAAGGAAACTCCTGTTCAGTTTTCATCTCTCAGCAGGTATCAATTGTTTGTAACGCCTCAGTTAGAGGTAGGACTTCCTGGCCACCTCTCTCACAAATTGCAATCTTATCTGCCTTGAGTTTCAGGATTTAAGGTCATATTTTTCAGGTCTGCATGAAAAAGCAAGCATCCAGGGTTCTGTTGCAATCTTCCCAGAAGGGCTAGTGCACTATATATTTATAGTTGTTCCGGGTATGGACCACAGTATGTAAGCATTCCTAAACTGCTATATGTAAAACTGCGTTTTTTTTTTCTCCTACCCTCCAGGTATCTCTTTTTCCCCCAGTTTTAAATCATATCTTTTAAGAGTGCTTGATGAGTGGGATCTCCACTTGTTCGTCTCAGTCTTCAGTAACTAGCAGTGTGCCTGAGACAGCACATTTAGCAGTTGCCTGATAACAGGTTGGTGTGAAGAACAATGAGACTTCCCTGTTTGATGAAGCCTTCCATTGCTGCCCTGGCCTCTGTATTCTCTGCTAAACTGTCTGCAGCAGAGGTTTATCTGTTTTGTCCTTAAACTATCAAAGCACTTAGCGTTTTCTGTTGATGTTTGGCTGTAACTTTAATGTTTTCAAACTTTATCTCTAGTGATGCTTCTTAAACACTTTACCTCCCCTCATAGCCCACCACCTACCAGAGGTAGTGAAAAAGAAAGGATACAGGGAACTAGACCTGTTCAGAAATGTTCTTTGGAGCACATCCTGTCTGGGTTGTCTGGAAATCTGAGGTTACAGTTCACAGGTTAGCAGCCAGCAGCAGCTCGACCCATTTGCAAGCACTTCAAGGATACACCACCAGTCTAGTTCAGTAGAGTCGGATAGCAAACACAAATTAATCAGCAGTGGTGGCACTACCTAGTAGAGACAGGCAGTACTCAGCCTAGGCCGGAGTCAGCAGGAGGGACCGAAAAGAATGCCAAGTTCTTGGCTGTGCTACACTCAGGGAAGCTAAGGTCAGGGAAGTGGAAAGACCAACACAACTAGCTCTGTAAGAGTTACACAGCTAGCTCTGTAAGCAAGCCAAGCTCAGCCTCTTGCACTGTCTGTAGAGTCCCATTTATACCCTCCAAATATCACGTGTCTTCCAGAAGTCTTGTCTTTGCACGTGTGCCTGTCTCACCTGACATCACTCTGCCAATCAGCTGAAGTCAGAGGAAGTGGCAAGAAACTACAGCACACCACTAGGGTTTTGTTTGTTTGTTTGTTTGTTTTTGGTGCAATTTTCTCTATGGAGTCCTGAAAAATGCAGCTCAACTGTGCAATGTAAGGCAGACCAATACATGTATTTCACAAAGAATCCTTCATCACATGTCCTTTCACTCGCTTGTTTTGGCAGAACATCCTTTTACCTGTGTCTCCTTCAAGTAATCCTTCCTTCACATGTTTGCCCCAGCAAAACACCATCCAACTGACTTTCCAACGAACCCTTAAGTCTCTGCTTCATTTGTTCTTGTTGTCTATTGCAGTGCTAAGTGCAGACCCCCAGACCAGGAGTGTACAGGCAGACCCCAAGCTATGTAATACTGCCCTCAAGTTATCTCTGGTTGGCAAATAGAGAGGCCAACAACCAGTAGCTGGGCAGAAGAGACATAGGTGGGGTTGAGGATCCGGGGCTTGGGGTGAGAGGAGAACCATAAGGAAAGTAGAAGATGAGATGAGAGAAGCCACCATGGGTTAGATGAGTCCTGAGATCATGGCCCAAATGGCGGGCCAATTGGAGGTAAGGGCAGCCCAGATGAAACAGTAAATAGTAGCTTGCAGTTATTGATAGGAAAGTAGATTTTAATAACTCTGACCAGCTCTTGTGCTCCTTAGGGTTTATTGTAAATATAAAGGTTGTATATGTCTTTTATCCAGCAACTAAATGATCAGAAGCGAGGTAGAAGCCCTGAGCTGGGATTAACAATTTCTACAACCATTTAAACACTCCATCTTTTGAACATTTTGTTTTGTTTATTTCATTATTTATCTCCCTTATTACTGGATTCAGAAGTTTCCCAGAATTATTTATTTTTCTGACTCTTACACTCAGGTACTTAGTATGTAACACGAATACAACCTACTTTTAGCTCTTATTTTAATTGAATGTATTAGAAGAAAATCTGTGGTCAGACTTTATGGAGTCTGTACCAATATGTAAGAGCTAGGGATAACATAAGCACGAACACACCACAGAAAATTGTGACATAGACAAATAATTTTGCTGTGAGTTAAAAGGCACCAACTTTATATGTTATCACGGGTTCATAGGTTAGATAGGTGTGTTTTATTGTCTTCAACTAAAACATCAAACAAAGCAATGAAAGTCATTTGACATTCATTTGAGCATTTTGTCAATAACTCAGTTGTAATTTTTGACGACTCACAGAATACCAATGCCATAACACACTGATTTATTTTGTTGTCAAGACATATGAAAACATATTTCTTTTTAATCTGTGACTGTTTCAGACACACACAAATATTAGTGAAATATAGTATGACAGATACTGAAATTGTTATTCATCAAATTTAATATTTATATAAATGAATGCACAACTCAATATTGGACATAATAGTGAATCTTAAATTTAAGATTTATGTTTTACTTATACTCATCTTTCTAAAATTTTAACATGTTTTTCAAGATGAATTTGTGTGTAGAGTAGTAGGATATTAAATTACTAAGATATTCTTATCACCAGGTTTCCCGAAAAAAACAAAAACAAAAACAAAAACATATGTAAGTCTTATTTAAATGGATTTTTAATATGGTAACGTTTCAGCTATAGGAATATAGCTCATTTATAGTTTTATGGATTACGATCTCCATTTTTTCATTTATACAGGTTATTTGCCTTCTTTTGGTGTTTTGAGAAAGTATGACAGAAAGGTTTGTGTGGCACAGAAAGAAATCAGAGCTCCACCTAGAGGCAGAGTCGCATACTGAACTCTGGACCTAGCGGAGAGTCTTTCTCCCTCCCTGGGAGTTACAGAGACTATTCCTTCAACAGTGTGCAAACAGGATATGAAGCCAAGTAACTAATGTAACTAAATGAAACTAAAATGATGACGTTTTATTGGAGAAAACGATTTAGGCTAAAAATTTCCAGTAACTATAACATATTTACAAAAGTTTAATCATTTGAATTCTGCTGAGTGTTAAGGAAATTTTTAAAATTAAGATTCCACAAGCAAGTATGGGTTGTTTGTACTGAAACGGTGCCGTTGAGAGCCATGGTGTGTTAAAGTTCCAGTGTTAAGAATCACTGGAACAATAGACAGATTATAAATAATATTATGGAGAATTTCAATCCATGGTATAATATAAACGAAGGGAATTTTAACAATGCTCTTGTATTACATCGAGCTGAAGTATAAGAGAAGATGAAAGATGAGCAGTGCTTTGTAGCCAGGGTCCTATCTCTAATTTATTAATTAGAAAGGGTCGTGTATTCAGATATCTGCTCCCGTGATTATTGGAGAAGGGTTTAAAAATGAGTGACAGCAGGATGGTGAGAAAATGGCTCTTGAAGGTCAGGAAAAAGATAAGCGTTTGGACTTCGGTACTTTTGGTTTAGGCAAGGATATCCTCGGTACACTAGAGAATGTGGTGAAGTTATAGGGGTGCAAGTGACAGGAGACACGGCTGGCCTTAAGTGGCATATCAAACAACATAAAGAATATTTGGAAGTGTAATTTTTAGATTGAGAATTTTAAAGAATGCACAGTAGGTTTAAAGAATTCTGGGATCCCACTGACATTGGAGTTTTCCTGATGCTTGCCTGGTAGCTCCTGCTGAGAAGAAAGGCAAGAGAAGTAGGCCACAGGGTTTCACCCTGATGGTTTCCTAGAGGAAGAAGCCAAGTAGGGGATAAATGTTTAGAAGATAGTTTGTATACCGACAGTCACACTTTAACTATTGGCTCTGCACGGTGGGGTGACAAGAAAGACAATGAAATATTTTTATTTCTTTCCTTTTTCTTATTCTTCTGGATATCAATGCATATTTCATCTCTCCTGAAAAGAACTACTTAGTCCTTGACTTTATTTATTTTTGAGACGGGGTTTCTCTGTGTAACCCTGGCTGTCCTGGAACTCACTCTGTAGATCAGGCTGGCTTCAAACTCAGAAATCTGTCTGCCTCCGCCTCCCAAGTGCTGGAATTAAATGTGTGCACCACCACTCCCCGGGTTGACCTTAATTTTTAACCCCAGAGTCCTAATCTTTCTTAGCATCCCATTCCTGTACATTCTGAATTGATTTTGTGACTTCTGTCTATCACTTTGTGACTTTTTGGATCTTCGCTGGTCTTTTCTTGACATAATACAGCAAGCAATTCTCTATCGCTGGTTTTCATAAGCACCAGTCATCACTGGACGAGCTAGTCTGAGGCTGTAGGTGGACTAGCCGTTCTATCCTGAGGGGCAACACTTTCTATGTGTGTGCTCCTGGGTTTGGAGCTACTCTGACGACTGAGAGTCCTTTTCTATCTATAAAGTTCATCATGGTTCAGTACTAGAGATTTATTTTCAAATTGCTTTTCATGTTTTCTTTTCACATGGTATAAAGCATAAATTAAACTTACAAAAAGCTTCTATGGAATATATTTAAAAAATATTTCACTAGTCGATCTCAGAGGTGATCTTTAGGTTTAAAAATATTAATGACTTAAAATGTTCAAAATATTCATATGTACATAATTATCATTAATTAATTCTATAACTAAATATATTTATTCTTAAAGAAGCACAGTTATCAATAATGGCATAACGCTGTCTCTCTCTCCAAATTACAGTGTTTCAAGAAAATTCTTTAAAATATTTCAAAATTTTAATGTGCCATCTTTACTTAAAAACATTTTGCTATCATTATTAGCAAAATTATTATTATCATTATTAAAATTCCCTTATGTGCTATTTAAACAGTAGAGGACAAAGAAGTATTGTTAAAATCCAGTAAAATTTATTATAATTTTGTAGAAAAAAATGAAAAAAAAAGGACTGGATAAAGACATGTTAAATAGATGATGATATAGTAATAATAGTCTAAATAAATTTGTAAATAAATTAAAATGTAATCAGTATTTTTTGAATGTCTGGAGAATTTTCTCTGGATGCCTATGGTAGAAGCATAAAAGTCTCTCTGGTTTTCTAGTTTTGTTTTTGTGTTTGTTTTTTGTTAAAGAATATTGAAACTAGCATGTAGGGTTTTGTCTTTGGGTATGTAGAAGCACCATGCGTGTGCAGGGCCCGCAGAGTCCTGAAAGCAGTGTCCTGCTACTAGAGTTATGGACTGTTGAGTCCTGGGAACCAAATTCACGTTCTCTAGAAGAACAGCCAGTGTTCTTAACTTTTGGGTCATCTCCTCCTCTCTGATTTTTGTTTTAGAAAGGAGTTTAAGCTCAAAGAGGAAGTGGTTGTGGTTATAAAAAGAAAAATATTGAAGTAATATAGATGAGGTGACATTTAATAGTAGGTAAAATGAGAACCCCGATCTACTGACTAGAAGGCAAAGGACACTCTGGTAACTAAGTCCTGAGAAAACAGAAATGGGTGCTGATGACAATGTAAAACTGCTATGCTCTTTTGTTTAATCTAAGTTATACTATTACTTGATAAACTTGGATTGCTTGAGGAAACATTTGGTAGAACCTCTCTATCTGTGGGGCTCACTGAAAGTGCTTTGAGATGCTCCAGAAAACTAAATAATTCTAGGATCTTTATGGACTCCATTAATAAAAATATTGCC
This sequence comes from Montemys delectorum, assembly GCA_019843815.1. Classification (NCBI taxonomy): domain Eukaryota; kingdom Metazoa; phylum Chordata; class Mammalia; order Rodentia; family Muridae; genus Montemys; species Montemys delectorum. The sequence goes on along the minus strand of JADRCD010072617.1, from coordinate 7,408 downwards.
TTGAATCCCAACCCTTGGAAAATAGAGACAAGGGTATCTCTGAGTTTGAGGCCAGCCTGGTCTACTGAGCAAGTTCCAAGACAGCCAGGGCTACACAGAGGGCTATACAGAGAAACCCTGTCTCAAAAAACCAAACTAAACCAAACCAAACCAAACCAAACCAAAACCAAAAAAAAAAAAAACAACCAAAAACCCAAACAAACAAACAAACAAACAAACCACAAAAGTAAAAAATTAAAGGTACTATGACTGTAGAATCTAATTTTTAGTCATGGGTTTTTACTACACACACACACACACACACACACACACACACACACACACACACGATGTACAAAAACTTCATACTGTAAACAGAGTGAAAAGACAACAAAGGAAATCACCTGTGAAACCTATGATGGTCTTCTCCTTTCATATGTTCAACTACCTAGGAAGCTTCACTACTGAATTTACACACTGACAGTCTATCTTTTTGATGCCAATGTTGTTTATCTTCTTATACTGTACTCATTAGTTATAGGCTACTCTGTCCGATGACACAAAATGTGTGTGATCATTCTAAAATCATATTTTATAAACTGACTTCATGAAGGATTTCATACTGTCACTGTTTTAAAGTATGACTAAAAATAGTATATTATTAGTTATTAAAGTTATTAAATAATAAAATGAAGAGGGGCTGTGCTGTAGGGAATAAAATGAGCTTGTAGTATTCTAGCATCTGATGTAGTACTCTTTGGTATCCATGGGAAATAACAGTGAAATACAGGACAGATTTAAATATAATTATCAAGAATACAGGAAAGGGGGGATGGTTATTATGAAATCTTTTTTTCTCCTTAATTCTCAAATTTTATTTTTAACTGTCGTAAGATGCTATCTTTTAAACTGAAAACACAAAGCTAGTTATAAACTACTATGTGTAAGCCAGAAAAGAATATTTGGTAATAAGAAAACAAAGCCTATCAAAAAAAAAGTAGTAAGTTAGTTGCTATGGTTAAGTCTGTCTGTGAGGGGGGAATGGTAACAATTCAAATGCATACAAAGACTAACATTTTTATGGTATGACTTTATTTGTACTTTTTTTCTAAAATCAAACATCAGTCACATATTTTCATTGGAAAATATTATTTTCTCAAATTAGAATTATTACAGGATAGTTTATACCGTGTTTCCAAGAAAGGCAGAAGTTCAGAGCTAACGAAGGTCTAAATCTCACAGGTGCAATTTTCAGCATGTAACGCAGATTTTTCTTAAAGCAAATCTGTACGTATTTCTTGAAAATAGAGACAACTCATATTTCATGCAATCTTTTCTTATAAAAGTATTTTATAGCATACAGTTCTTTTCAAGTCAACGTATGCTAGTCAAGCATATTCTTTTAAGACATCAGGGAACAGCTGGAAAAATCGTGAAAAATCAAACCATTTGAAAATATTTTAATGCGAATGATAATTTGTGTGGTCTTGTTAAAAAAAATAAAAAACAGAAGAAGAAAAAAATTTCTTGCCTCTTGAATCATCATCAAGTAGCTGATGAGACCTCTCCTGGAAATCCACTTCATCAGCTGGATCTTGGGTTGGGCTCAAAATAATGCGATGATCAGCCACCTGTGTCTACCTGGTGTTATTAGATGAATTCTTCATCATCAACCCATGAAAATGTCCAAAGACCTGAGAGGCTCAACGAGTCTCACACCTTTTCTCCCCTTTCAGTCCTGTCACAAACATAAATGTTTATCCACAATGTCTCTGGCCCATTTTCCTGCAAGAAGTTAGCTATAATTTCCATCCAGATATTACATCTGAGGTAGCTGCAGGTAGCTGAGGTAGCTACAGTCCTAAGACCAATGGCAATTGAACTCTGTGTTACAATCACCCAGCAGCCTGCTGCTTCTTCCTCTTTTGCTCTTTTTAAATTTATTTTCCCCTTTCAATTTTAGTTGTCAGCTTCATTTCCACTTCTCCATCGGGTTTTGCTTCTTCTCTCCTAGGTACTGGTTTGGAATATTTTAGTGGTATTTATTTTTCAGTACTTATCTCCCTTTAGGTAAATGTAGTAAAATGAATATAGTAAAGGTAAATATAGTCCAGTGGTGTTTGAATAGAATGTATTAATTAACATAAATTTCAATACAACATAATGTAAAACATTCTTTGTGGACATTAGTTTTATAGGAGTGGTTAAATTCATATGTGTTTTTTTAACAAATGTGAAAATTTTGATCTCATATTTCCTAAAAATTAGTGCAAAACAATGGAAAGTAATTGACTCAATTAACTAAAAGTTAATTGGGATATTGCTAGTTAAGCATCTTGATGAATATAATTCTTCATGTAGTTTCCATAAGAAAGACACTGAATTTTAGGTAAGAAAATCTAGAGTGACTAAATTACATTGAAAAACATGCATAAATTAATTCTTTTAGTTGTGAGGTTCTACTTAATATATAAATGTTATTGTTTTATTTTATTTTTGATATAATAATATAATTGTAACAATTCTCCCTTTCCCTTCCTCCATCACACCCTCCCATCTACCCTTATTCATTCTGCTTAAACTCTATGTACTTGTTACTGCATGAACTTTTCTCTCTCTCTCTCATCTATCTATCTATCTATCTATCTATCTATCTATCTATCTATCTATCTATCTATCTATCTATCTATTCATCTATCTATCATCTATTTATTCTCAGTCCATACAAAGTTACTTGTACATATGTTTTCATGGATATTTAGCATGGACAACCAATCAGCATATTCTTCCCTGGAGAAGACCATACTTCTGCCCTTCGCTTTCATCAATCACCTATAGTACTTTGTATAGGGTTGAGGCCTTGGGAACATTGTTTTGTCTGCTATTTCCTAGGCGTCGGTGTTCTCTTGTTCAGCTCACCTTTTGACAGTCATATTGGTGAGGATTTAGCACTGAGCAGTTAGCTAGATTTTCAGTACCAAAAATGATCTCCTTTTGTTGAGTGGGTCTTAACCTCAATTAGAAAGCTGCTGGTTACTGCCAAGGCATGCATGCCACTAGTGCCCCTCACCTGTAGGGTTGTCATCATGCCATGCTTGCTGTTGATGTGATTCAGACTTTATTGAAGAATATCTTTTTGTTTTAAATCTCCCTTAGCATAGATTCTAGGACTGAGAATTTCTGGCAGGAAGCTGTATGTTCAAAGATTGAATGACTAATTAAATAGCACTGAGATAGAAAGGTTGAATGTTGCAGGTCCAGATCCTAATTACCTTAGTCCCCAAAGAATCATTCCTTACCCACTTTGGTTTCAGGGATAGCATTCTATAATCAATGGATAAAATCCTTTGGAAATCTATTAACTTAAGAGACCTCTCACTTCTATCAGCTCAAAATGTCATCACATAGCACTTGAGCCCTATGGGAGAGATTCTCTCAACTTGCTGAAATCCCTCTGCAATGCATCCATGAATGTGTTTTAAAATTGCTTTGATTTATGGATTCTGCTACCATAAAACGTATAAAACTATTTCTCCTGGGGAATATGAAATCTGCGGCAACTTAGATCCCTGTTTCTTGGGTCATAGTCCTTCAGATTTGGCTCTAGGATAAACTGTATCACTGAGGTAAGAGCTGTGCTTTTTGCATTTACAATGTATTCAAGTATAAAGATCAGTGATTATGTGTCTACCCGTTTAAAAATATTTATGAGTTAATGGATGTATGGGAGCTAATTGTTCTTATCAAAACATGAAAATTTACTGACATGTTAGGAATTGAAAAAGAAGCAAAGGAATAATTTTGGGCCTACACAGCAGAACATGCATGTGATAGAACTACAACTTATATCTCATATGCGTGAGCATAGCTAGGCAGCTGGTTAAAACACCTAATACTAGGTCTTCAATCATGTCCAAGCTGTTTGTCAGACTTAGTCCTAGGTCTTCAATCACAGCTAAGCTGTTGTCAGGCTCTGTATTCAATACCAAGAGTGATAGCATAATAAAGAATTTATGCATCGATTTTAGTGATTATCTGGATTTGTATAGCAAATTGAGTTTTTGTTATCCTACAATGCTTTTTATTTTCAGTCTAGAGAAACTGTTCTAAAATTGCCCAGCTATATAAACTAATTAGGCAAGCTAGAAAAAAAATTCATATTGCATTAAATTTAACCTTAGTTTTTTAAAACTTTGGTTCTGCCTAAGAATCATTCAGAATGAGTCTTATTTGATTCTAAGATTCTGAAAAAAAAATCTCTGTGTGCAAGCACTGATGACTTCTTAGAGCCACGGTGAAACAGAGAGGTTGGAATGTTGCAGGCCCAGAACCCGATTATCTTATCTTGAAGTAGCATTAGTACCCAGAGAATCATTCTTTGCCTACTTCTGTTTCAGGAATAACATTCTGGGATCAATGGACACAATCCTTTTGAAATAAAGGGATAATAGAATAGTTTTACTTTTGCTCTGATAAAGTAAATCATAAATCTCTCTGTCTTGGTGCATGATTTTGTTGCATGTCTATATATTTTTCATAGGCAGCTAGTGTATAACTCTGGTTTAGACAATATATGCTACTGTGTTTGTGTGTGTGTGTGTGTGTATGTGTGTGTGCGCGCGCGTGTGTGTGCACGCTCTCACGCATGCACACACACATGCAGTTAGTGTTTTACTGATGTGAAGAGAAACCATGACCAAGGCAATTCTTATAAGTACATTGAATTGGCACAGCTTTACAGGTTCAGAAGTTTATTCCATTGTCATTATGGCAGGAAGCATGGCAGCACCTAGAAAGGCACAGTGCTGAAGAAGCTGAGAGTTCTATATCTTGTTCCAAAGGCATTTAAGGGAAGACTGACTTCAAGCAAACTAGGAGGAAGGCCTTAAAACCCACCCTCATAGTGACACACTTCCTCCAACAAAACCAAACCTAGTTCAACAAGGCCACACCTTCTAATAGTACCACTCCCTGGACCAAGCATATTCAAAGCACCAATGTGTGTGATATATTTCAAATTAATGATTAGTTGTGACAATTATTTCAAAAATTAACTCTGTAATATATATCTTGCATAAATATTTCTATTTTTGACTTTGACTAGACTTTCTATTGTACAGTCTATTTAAATTGTTCCTTCTGGAGATGTATATGTCCAAAGAAGTCATTTAATTTTCTTTTAAAGTTATCTTAAATAATAAATGCAACATGAAAATTTTACTTTTTAATGTACATCATATTTTGATATGCATTGCTACCGGATAAACATACTTCCCCGTGTTTCTCACTTATCTAGAAAAAGAAATTTTGTAAATCTGTTCTCATTTTCTACAGAAGGTTCTATACAATTGTGACATAAGGTTACATCATAATGCCATAGCCGTCTGGAACATCTTGCCCCTACTTAGATGTAACTCAGTAAACACTGGTCAATATTTTCCTACCCAGTTCCACTCTCCCCAGTTCTATTTTCAACTTCCTTGAAATAAATGTTTTAGAATTCACACATTTGTGACAGCACAGAGTGCTTGTTTTTCTATGCCTGATTGATTTTCCCTGACTAAAGGATAATGGAACCATAGCAAACAACCGATTTCCATTCCCTTTATGTGTTACTACTATTTCACTGAAAGAATTTACATTGTTAAGAACCTGTTGGTTAACTGATTCGACACTTGAAGTGTTTCAGTTTTGGGTCATCATGAATTGTGCTGCAGTGTACGTGATAGAATTCATACCTCTCTGGCATACATATTTGGTTTCCTTTGGGTATATATCCAGTAGTGGGAATTACATATAGTTTGTGTCTTTTTATTGTGGAATTTAGTTCATTGATATTGAGAGATGTTAATGACCAATGACTGTTAATTTGATAATTCCTATTATTTTGATTGGTGGCAGTGATGGTGGTGGTGGGTGTGCATGTGCATGCATGTGTTCGTGTGTGTGTGTGTGTGTGTGTGTGTGTATGTGTGTGTATATTGTGTGTGTATGTGTTTATTTGCGTGTGATCCCCATATCTCATTTATTTCTGGTGTAGAGTTATTTATTTCCTGTGTTTTCTTGTGTGTAGCTAACCTCCTTGAGTTTGAGATTTCTCTTAAGTATTTTCTGTAGGCCTAGATTAGGGGAAAGGTATTGTTTAAATATGGTTTTATCTTGGAATATCTTGTTTCCTCCATCTATGATGATTGAGAGTTTTGCTGGTATTTTAGTCTAGGTTGACATCTGTGATTTCTTGTGGGATATAAGACATCTGTCCTGATCCTTCTAGCTTTTAGAGGTACTGTTGAGAAGCTAGGTATAATTCTGATAGGTCTGCCTTTGTATTTTACTTGACCTTTTTTCTTGAAGCTTTAAATATTCTTATTTTTTTGTGTTCTATAAATTTTGTATTTTGGTTATTATGTGACCTGAGAATTTCTTTTCTGGTCCAATCCAATCGCTCTTATTTAAGCTTTTTGTATGTTATTAGGCATTTCTTCCTTCAGGTTATTGAAATTTTCTTCTATAATTTTGTTGAAAATCTTTTCTAGTTCTTGGATCTGGGACTCTTTACCTTATTCTATTCCTATTTTTCTTAGGATAGGTCTTTTCATAATAGCCTAGATTTCCTGGATGTTTTATGCCAGGAATTTTTTTAAGCTTCATATTTTCTTTGACTGATGTATCAATTTCTTCTATTGCATCTTCTACCCCTGAGATTCTCTTTTCCATCTCCTGTATTCTGTTGGTAATACCTATGTCTGTTATTTCTGCTCTCTTCACTAAGCTTTCCATCTCTAGAATTCCCTGAGATTATGTTTTCTGTATTGGTTCTATTTCTGTTTTCATGTCTTGAACAGTTTCATTTATTTCCTTTTCCTGATTATATGTATTTTCTTATATTTCTTTAAGGGATTTCTTAGTTTCCTCTTTAAAGGACTCTATCTGTTTGGTTGTATTTTCTGGTATTTCTTTGAGGATTTATTTCTTCCTTCAAGGCATCCATCATCTTTTAAGTTTGTATTTCAGGTCATTCTCATGTACTTTGACTCTTAGGCTACCCGTGGCTTGCTGTAGTGGTATCGTGTGCTGTGAAGGCACCATACTGTCCTCATCCTTACTGTGTTCTTACTTTGGCCTTTAGTGTTCTGCTTGTCCCTGGATGCTCCTGGTATAGCATGTATCAGGAAGGTAGCCCTAGCCTAGATCGTCCCCTTGTAGCATGCCTCCTGTGGGCAGCCATGGTGTTCTTGGTATAACCCGACTGGATGTTCCTTCTTAGACAGGCCTAATGGAGGTGAGCAGAGGTCAGACAATGGAGATTGGGGGATATTCCACAGCTAGCTCAGGGCAGCTGGGTGTGCTTTAGGAGGTAGGGAAAGGAGTCTCATTTATGTATTTTCATTTTCCTGTGTTTCTAGATTCCTGCATAAATAAAAAAAAA
>JADRCD010072609.1:0-13525 GCA_019843815.1 Montemys delectorum | reverse complement strand
TAGCCAAAACTATTCTCAACAATAAAGGAACCTCTGATAGAATCACCATCCCGGACCTCAACCTGTACTACAGAGCAATTGTGATAAAATCTGCATGGTATTGGTACAGTGACCGGCAGGTAGATCAATGGAATAGAATTGGAGACCCAGAAATGAACCCATGCACCTATGGTCACTTGATCTTTGACAAAAAAGCTAAAACTATCCAGTGGAAAAAAGACAGCATTTTAAACAAATGGTGCTAGCTCAACTGACAGCATGTAGAAGGCGGCAAATTGATCCATTCTTATCTCCTTGTACAAAGCTCAAGTCCAAGAGGATAAAGGACCTCCACATAAAACCAGATACACTCAAACTAATAGAAAAGAAAGTGGGAAAGAGCCTCGAGCACATAGGCACAGAGGAAAATTTCCTGAACAGGACACCAATAGCTCACACTCTAAGATCAAGAATCGACAAATGGGACTTCATAAAATTGCAAAGCTTCTGTAAGGCAAAAGACACTGTCAATAGGACAAAACGACAACCAACAAAATAGGAAAAGATCTTTACAAATCCTATATCTGATAGAGGGCTAATATCTAATGTATACAAAGAACTCAAGAAGTTAGTCTCCAGAGAACCAAATAACCCTATTAAAAAATGGGGTACAGAGCTAAATAAAGAATTCTCAACTGAGGAATACTGAATGGCTGAGAAGCACCTAAAGAAATGTCCAACATTCTTAATCATCAGGGAAATGCAAATCAAAACAACCCTGAGATTCCACTTCACGACAAAATGGCTAGGATAAAAAACTCAGGTGACAGCAGATGCTGGAGAGGTTGTGGAGAAAGAGGGACACTACTTCATTGCTGGTGGGATTGCAAGCTGGTACAACCACTCTGGAAATCAGTGTGGCGGTTCCTCTGGAAATTGGACATAGTACTACCAGAGGACCCAGCTATACCACTCCTGGGCATATACCCAGAAGATGCTCCAACATGTAATAAGGACACATGCTCCACTATGTTCATAGCAGCCTTATTTATAATAGCCAGAAGCTGGAAACAACCCAGATGTCCCTCAACAGAGGAATGGATACAGAAAATGTGGTTCATCTACACAATGGAGTACTACTCAGCTATTAAAAACAATGAATTTATGAAATTCTTAGGGAAATGGATGGATCTGGAGGATATCATCCTGAGTGAGGTAGCCCAATCACAAAAGAACTCACATGGTATGCATTCTCTGGTAAGTGGATATTAGCCCAGAAGATCAGAATACACAAAGTACAATCCACAAACCACAAGAAACTCAAGAAGAAGGAAGACCAAAGGGTAGATACTTCGTTCCTTCTTAAAAGGGGGAACAAAATACCCATGGAAGGAGTTGCAGAGACTAACTATGGAGCAGAGACTGAAGTAAGGACAATCCAGAGACTGCTCCACCTGGGAATCCTTCCCATATTCAATCATCAAATCTAGACACTATTGTGGATGCCAGCAAGTGCTGGATGACAGGAGTCTCATATAGCTGTCTCCTAAGAGGCTCTGACAGTACTCAACTAATACAAAAGTAGAGACTCGCTGCCATCCATTGGACTGAGTATAGGGTCCCCAATGAAGGAGCTAGAGAAAGGACCCAAGGAGCTGAAGGGCTTGCAGCCCCTTAAGACAAGCAACAATATGAACTTACTAGTACCCTCGGAGCTCCCAGGGACTAAACCACCAACCAAAGAGTACACATGGTGGGACTAATGGCTCCAATGGCTCCAGCACCATATGTACAGTAGAGGATGGCCAAGTCAGTAATCAATAGGAGGAGAAGCCCTTGGTCCTGTGAAGGCTCTATGCTGCTGTGTAGGAGAATGCCAGGGCCAGTAAGCAGGAGAGGGTGGAATGGTGAGCAGGGGGAGGGAGGAGGGCATAGGGTTTTGTTTTTGTTTTTGTTTTTGATTTTCTTTTTTTTCTTTTTTTTGAGGGGAAACTGGGAAAGGAGATATCATATGACATGTAAATAAATAAAATATCTGGGCTGGAGAGATGGCTCAGTGGTTAAGAGCATCGACTGCTGTTCCAAAGTTCCTGAGTTCAAATCCCAGCAACCACATGGTGGCTCACAACCATCCATAACAAGATCTGACTCCCTCTTCTGGAGTGTCTGAAGACAGCTATAGTGTACTTACTTATAATAAATAAATTTTTTTAAAAAAGAAAATATCTAATAAAAAAGTAGCCTGTACCTGGTGTTTCATTACAGTGGCAAAAATAGAATAGAATAATTAACAACAACAACAGCAGCAGTAATAATAATAATAATAATAATAATAAGAAGAAGAAGAAGAAGAAGAAGAAGAAGAAGAAGAAGAAGAAGAAGAAGAAGCATGGCTTTAATTTCAGCACTTGGGAGACAAAGGCAGGTGGATATCTGTTATTTAGAAGCCAGCCTTGTCTAGATAATGAGACCTGTCTCAAAAAATTAATAACAACTATAATGAAGCAAGAGATTAAGGCTTCAAAGGATGCAGTTTGACTAGCTAGAGCCATAAAAGAAGGAATGAAGGGGATGGGAAATATTGTGAAGAACAACTAAGAAGTTTTAGGTTTCTTTCTCTTCCTTTCTTCCTTATGAAAGTCTGCTCTTGCATAAACTGGCTTTAGATTCTGTACTTAAGGATAAACTTAACTTTTGATGATCACTGTGCCTCTACCTCTAGAGTGCTGGAATTATAGATATGAACTCATATAAAAAAAAAACAGAAGGTAATGGTTTGCATCTCTAATCCTAGCGTTCCTATAGCAAGTGGGAGGCAGAGAAAGGAGAGTTGCCCAGAAGTTCATGGGGCCAGCTAACCTAGAGTACGCAGGACAGAAGCAGAAACAAGAGACCCTACATCAACAAGATGGGAGACAAGAACTGACATCTCAATGTTGTCCTCTTAACTTTTACACATTCAATATATAATGTGTGTGAGCAAGTGTACACACACACACACACACACACACACACACATGAAATACATATTAAAAACAATTAGTTCAGTTTCTGTTTGTCAATGTGGTGGTACATGTCTATAATCTCAGCACATACAAAATCTAAGCAGGAGGATTATGAATTCAAGTCCTGCCTGGATCTTATCTCCAGAGGGATTAAGAGATTGCCAACAATAATAAATTCTTGTGATGATTACACGAAATGATACATATGAATAACTTTCTAAATAGTGCCTATTATTTTAAGGGGAGTTATAGTTCCAGATTAAAGAAATGGAGACTCCAAAAGGCAAGTTACCCAGCCAGTGTCATATATGAAGTGGGAGGAATCTAATGTTTTCATTTAAACACTTACTCTAGTATGATTTTTTCTAGGCTCTTATGTTCTCCTGGGAGCAGGGAAGTGAGATGGGATGTATCATGAGGAGCAGAAGGTGGACAGTTCAGCATGGGTAATGGCATATGTGAAAATGTGCTAGAAAAAATCGTGAAATCTTACTGAACTTCAGTATTTAGTGAACTGAAAATACTTTGACAGAACCTAGACATTTTTTTAAAATACTGAGGTGGGCCTATTGACTTGGATGAGGATTTGGTGCTGGGAATTGAATCTGAGATCTCACATGTGCTAGCTATGCACTAGTGAGCTATACTCCTAACCCAGATATATTACTTGGCATTCAGAAAATACCACATAGTCCTAGGTCATAGTTTTAATTTAAATGTGTCAAAGCAAAAGCCATTCTATAAGGTCACTAAAATTTTCATTACAATTTGAGCCCAGAGCTAAATCTAAATTCCCTCTGTACTTTGGGATACCTGCTTCAGTGCAATGGATTGTGACAGAAGTCAACAGCAAGAAATAAAACAGCTTTTTCCCCTAGCAACCACAACATTTTTTTCAAAATGAAATTCAAGTCCATCAAAGTCTCTATGAGGATAGCAATAAATAATCCTTCAGTATTTAAATTAGAGCTTAATCGCACAAAAATAAAATGGTGAGAAGTCAATTTAACATGTTATTGGCAATTTAAATTTTTCAAACCATGAAATTTCAGAGGGAAGGGCTCTGCAAGAGCCCTGTTGAGTCAGACAAATGAAAGTGTTGCACTCGAAAAGAGTTCTGCCCTTACATTCTTGACATCCTGCATACAGTGTCTAGCCTGGAGTATGCAAGTTCATGGATTTTGGTTACATAGATGCAGAATTTAGGTAGAAGGATTTTCAGGACTTCAAAAAGTGAGTCATCTTGACCTGATAGACTTTGGAAAGGGAGCAAATACTGGTGATGGGAGAATAAAGGAGAGAAGGAAACCGTAGTTAATAGGAAAGGGAGTCAAAAGCTGCCACCAGAAGAATTCCTCCTGGGAACTGAGGAAGGAAAAAGGTGTAAGAGACTCTTGGAAGGTATGGAGGCTACATATGTGTGTACCTTAACAGACATGTACATACTGGGAGCTAGAGAAATGGGCAAAGGGCTACAGGTTAAGAATTCATCTTTTCTTTTTTCAATCACCAATAAAATATGAATTGCTATCAATCCCTTTTGACTACTGAATGCTATTTCTTTTGCTATCATATGGAATTTCTGGTATTTATTTGAGATCTTTATTTTAGTTCCACTTAATATTTATTATTATGTAATAACAATACTTAGTGATTTATGATTAATAATGATTAAATTATGATGTCATCTGTATGTGTGGTGCTAGGGATCAAAGCCAGGGGCTTATTTATACTAGGTATACATTCTACCACTGACCTACCTACTCATCCCCAGGATATTTAATTTTAAAGCAAATAACTAAACAGGAAATAACTTCAGGAGAATTTCAAGATTATATGCATATTCTCTCTGACCAGAACAGAGAAAATTAGCATAGCATCTACTTGAAATATGTACCTCAGTAACGTGCATTTATTGTGATAATTTAATAACTCTCCTGACATTTTTCTGGAGGTTGGGGATTCTAACTATCACAAACCCCTGAAGGATTATTAAAAACAGACTGCAAAGCCCAGCATGGTGGTACAGATCTATAATCCTAGCACTAGAAGAAAGAGGCAGGAACATGATGGGTTTGAAGTCAGCCTAGGCTACACAGACTTACTCTATCTTAAAAACAAAAACACAATTACAAAACAAAAACAAACAAACAAACAAAAAACAAGAGCTGGGTATGTAGCTCAAAGGTAGAACACTTGCCAAAGTCCAGGGCTTGCTCTCCAACACTATTAAAAAAAAAAAAACAACAACAACAACAATGGATTGCTAGGCTTACACTCAGTTACTGACTTAACAGATCTGAGTCAGAGGACCTGAGAATCTACAGTTCTCTTAAGTGTTTGAGTGAGCCATGCTGGTCAGAAGACCTTTTTTTTTTTTTTTTTTTTGAGACAGGGTTTAGCCCTGGCTGTCCTGGAACTCACTCTGTAGACCAAGCTGGCCTCAAACTCAAAAATCCGCCCACCTACCTCTGCCTCCCAAATGCTGGGATTAAAGGCATGCACCACTACCGCATGCCAGGAGACGATATTTTTAAAAATATTTATTATTACTTATATGTGCATGTGTGTTTGCTGAGTGTATATCATGTGTGAGCAGAATCACAGATTTCAGAAGAGGGTGCTATATCCCATGGAGCTGGAGTTCCATGCAGTTGTGAGCCACTCAATGTGGGTTCTCAGAACAGAACTTGGGTTCTCTATAAGAGCAGTATGTGCTTTTAAAGACTGAGCCATCTCTTTGGCAACCTGGAGACCATACTTTGATTTTCTTATTGAAGTTCTCATAATCCACTTCCCACCTGTTATAATCTTCTGATTTGATTTAAATTCTCTCCAATGGTGAGGAGAAATCTTTACTACCATTAAACATATTTCCTTCAAGGATGATTTTAATAAAAATATATTTTGAATGAAGCAAGCCTAGAACAGTAAATCTCAAAACTCACTACTATCATGATGATACAGATATCTAGGTATCAAAATACATGTTCTAAAAATGTATATAAACACCCCGGATCTGATGACACACATCTTTAATCCTAGCACTTGGGAGGTTGAGGAGAATTTCTGTGAGTCTGAGTCCAGCCCAGCAATGACTTTCAAGCCAGACAGGAATACAAAGTGAGATCCTATCTCAAATACACACACACACAATCTCCCTGAAAAAAAAAGAAAAAACACCTAGGTAAATCTTGTATAAATGGAGCCGGGTGGTGGTGGCGCATGCCTTTAATCCCAGCACTTGGGAGGCAGAGGCAGGCGGATTTCGGAGTTCAAGGCCAGCCTGGTCTACAGAGTGAGTTCCAGGACAGCCAGGGCTACACAGAGAAACCCTGTCTCGAAAAATAAAAAAAAAAATCGTGTATAAATGGTTATTTTACTGTGTCATTTAGGGATTAAAGACAGAAAAGGTGTGTGTGTGTGTGCGTGTGCGTGTGCATGGGTGTGTGTGTGTGCGCGCACGTGCGTGCACACGAGTTTTCAAGAAAGATGCAATTTTTCTTCTGAGCAGTTCTGATGCATGAACTCTACAGTAGCAGAATCTGCAAACACAGAAGACCTATGTCATATATGAAAAAAGTTATCACCCCCTATTTAGATATGGCCTTTAAGTTATAATGTAATTGAAAGTGCTTATGTTATATATAAAACATTTGGAAAGCATTGGTGTGCCTCAATATAATACTATTATCTGATCAACATGCATGCTGCTTCACTTGAGAACTAGTTCCTAACACTCTTTGAGATTGAAATTTAGCTTTCAAATTAGCAACACAGTCAGACTGTTCCAAGCCCCTAGCACAATACCCATTTTGTCTTAGAACTTTTGTTTCCTATCTTAGGGCATAGAAGGCTAAGGAGGACTACTGTGCTTATAAGCCAGTCTTGGGTTAACATAGTGGACCTATCTGCCAAAACTCATTGGCTGGTACCCTTAAAATCTCTACACTGTAGTTTATATAATAAAATGTTTCAAAATCCTGCAACAACAAATAGAAAACAAAAAATTTAGTGCTGATGAATAGTCTGTATGTCATTTGTGTTCAAAGCTACAAAAAATTAACCCAGAGAATACCTGAGATATCCCAAGCTTCACTGTAGCCCTATGAAAATGTTGGGAGATTTATATGTCGATGCTGTGTCTAAGTACAGAAATCATGAGGTATGAGCATAGGAACTGAAGTCACCTTTTCAAGGGCTCAGTGATTAGCTGGAATTTCAAGGCTCATAAAAATCAAGAAAACAGAATATGGTGGCATATGCAGGCAATCCTACCATTTGGGAGGTCTAGGTAGAAGGATCTGAAGCTCAAAGTCAACTTCACCTACTGGGTAAATCTGAAGCCAATGTGAATTACATGACACCCTGCCTCCAGCCAGAGAGACAAATGAGCATGGAACAAAGACCTGATTTCACTGATGATTTCAGCAGATAAGATGTAAGAAGCTATTTATTGGTCCTGAGCCTGTCTCTGACAAAAATCATTGTTTTCCAGGATCACTGTTAAATCTGCCTTTTTTCTGGTCTTTAACTGTCTCCAGTCTGCACAAATTCTTAGTTGCAAATGTCCAAATAGTTTTGCTCTTTCTGTAGTTGCCAGTAAGACTGCCTTTGTTGGGTTGTATCCCAATTTATGTGAAAATCTCAGCCATTTTGGCATTGAGGGTTGCTTTTGGCATCTATGTGGCCTAACTGAATCCAAGGACTAAGGAATCTTAAGTAAACACTTAAAACTAACAGTTTCATTTCAAGTTCATCTTCTGTAAAAGAAAATGTGTTGTCTACCTCCCAGAGATAAAGCAGTAGTAGGTTGTAAAAAACTGCCTGTCACTCAGGAACATTCATAGTTGAATCCTTTTCTTTTATGGTATATGAGAACACAATTCAAACAACTTGTGGCAGATTCTGACTGTTCCTGCAGTCCTGCCACAGAATCACTTCAGTGTTCCTAAGAACACCATGTTATCCCCCACCACCACCACCAAGGAACTACCACAATTCCCTAGTGGTCACAATTTCTAATTAATATTTGATCAAAAAGATCACTCAGAAAAATGATATTAACACACTCAAAGGTACCTTTAAAATGACAAAAGATAGAATAAAATGAAACTAACTGGTTATCTACTACACACCATGATGCAAAAGCTTAACTCCTACCCTGGCTCCTCATTAAAGAAGCAGAGTTCCTAGGTTATAAATAAATACAGTATCAATATGTACAATTTCAAAGAAAGCCAATATACACCATATACTCTATTCCAAGTATGATCTGCTACTTATGTGAAGTCTACACAGCTTAGAGTAGGGCTCCCTAAGGTAAACTGGTAACTGAACACTGAAGTCTGTCCTCCCATCTTTCTTCATTGTATGGTAGCCACCCAGATTTCATGCTTCTATACCCTCTGCACTTCTGATCATCACAGACTTTTTTTCTATTTGTCTATTATTCACCCATAAGAATTCAGACTCTACTTCTGCTGGGAAGTAATCACACACACTAAAAAAAAACAGGCAAATGATACTAGCACTATATGAGTGAACATGGAAAACACAAGCAAGTGTCAAGATTTCTATCATAGACAAAATAAACAGTGTCCTAATTCCATTTTACTTATGTGAAACAAGCCCTGAATTATTTTTAATCATAGATTAACGCTGAGCAAATGTTAAAAGGCTGTAGACTCGGGAGGTACCTAATACCTAATTTCTGCTCCTAGCCAACAATTGTTTAAAAACTGTTCAAGTAACTATCTACAGGACCTCTGTGACACACTTTAGCCAGCTCTGAGTCTGGATGGCTTCCCTAGCTAAACACATGAACTTCTATCACCAGGAGTCTGACAATTTTCTGTCTTAAGAAATAAAACAAGGTATTGTGTAGATGGCTCAGTTAGCAAACTGCTTGCTGGAGAGAAGCATGTGGACCTGAGTTCTGATCCCCTGCATCCACATAGAAAGCCAAGAGCTGCCTGTAATCCAAGCACTGGGGAGACAGACATAGGATTATGGGGGTTTGCTGTCCAGTCAGTCTAGCAGAATCAGTGAGCTCCAAGTTCAATGGGGGTCCCTGGCTCAAATAAAAGGCAGAGAATGAAAAGATTTAATATTGGCCATTCACCTCCAAACATACACAAGTTCATGTACTCTTCCCCAACAAGTATAGAAACATGCATAAACACATACACACACTTACTTCACAGTTGCTCTCAGAATAACAGTTGGGTCTATTTCCCCCAACCAAAGCCTACTCATAAATAAAAAAAAAATGGCAGAAGAGATCTTTTTGTTTTGTTTTGTTTTGTTTTTCAAGACAGGGTTTCTCTGTGTAGCCCTGGCTGTCCTGGAACTCTCTGTAGACCAGGCTGGCCTTGAACTCAGAAATCCACCTGCCTCTACCTCCCAAGTGCTGGGATTAAAGGCATGTGCCACCAGTACCTGGCAGGCAGGACAGATCTTATTCTAAGAGTACACTGTGCTTTTTTTTATCCTGTGTCTTTGAAAATTCCACAGCAAAGACCTGCTCAAACTTGCTGTATTCCCAGCAATAAGGAGATATAATAGAAGATCTGTGTGCACATACATACATGTATGTGTATGTATCATGATCAGAACACACACTGCTCCTTTTTTAAACACCAAACAATTAGCAGACTCATTACTAAGACCCTGAAAATCCTCTTCATCAAGATCATTTGTTCTGAGCAAAGTGATTTGTCTTAATAGCTAACAGTGATCAATAAGAAATGACAAGGGCTGAAGGGATAGCTCAGCCGTTAAAGGCTAGGCTCACAACCAAAAATATAAGAAATGACAAAATATTCTGATTTATCCACAAGAAATTGCCTTGTCTGAAATTCTCAGCAAGGACTCAAACATAACCAAATCTTTCCTATGTTGGTGTTTATAATCAATACAGAATTTTGTAAAAGTTTTAAATATTAGTATTTAATGCATTTATAGTTGTAAACTTTTAAATTTGTTTTTGCATTCTGAGATAGGGTCTTATATAGCTAGCTGAGACTACCTTGATCCTCCTGTTTGTATCTCCCAAGTGCTGGAATTACAAGTGTGCCAGAGTGCTGGGATTACAGGTGTGCACTACCACAACTGACTCAAAAAAATTTTAGTTCTAAAGAGACAAGTAAAATATCAGTGCTTGTGGTGGTCTAAATGAGAACGACCTCCATAGGATCATGTTTGAATACCTAGTCCCTAGTTGGTAGAACTGTTTCGGAAGGATTAGGAGGCATGGCTTTGTTGAAGGGAGTGTCCTAGGGTTAGTTTCAAAAGCTCAGCCTCCTCCTCCTCTTCTTCCTCCTCCCCTCCCTCTCCCTCTCTCACTTCTGGATTGAATTGCACCCCACTCCCTGCGAGAGAGCAGGGGACTAAGGAAACTCTTAAACAAAATTCAGGAAGTTCCTCCTGGTGATTACATAAGCAGTAAAGAATTGCTGAGCAGAGGAAACTTCCAGGTACTGCCTATAAACTTTGCAGATAACTAATTCCTCCAAAAAGCTTTCTTCAGCAGTAACTCATGCTAGAGTGGGGATCTTTAAGATGTAGCTAATCTAGTCACCCATGTTCCTGTAAGTAACCTCAATAAAACAGGTTGACAAAGATGAATGGAAATGGAATCATTTCTTTGTTGTCATTATTCTATCTGTGGTAATCAGTTGCTTCAGTGCATTTCCTCGGGGAAAGTAATTCAACAGTTTTTAATGACTAATAACATTTTCTGAGTTCTTAACTCTGTGTTGTGTACTGCATTAAGTGCTTATCATATATCTTACTTACATCTTAAAAGAACCTCACAGAGTTAGACTTATTACCCCTCCCTTCCACATAGGAACAAAGATTTCTGTAGAGATGAAGCAACTTAGGTCAAGATCACATAAGTAGTTAAATAAAATAAAATAAAATAAAATAAAATAAAATAAAGAACTGGGACCTAAATCAAGTAGATTTAGTTACAAAATCAAGCAAAAAGCTATAGTAAACCAATATTTTATCAGTCAATAACAGTACTCTCTATATTAAATACTAATATTTGCAAATTTTAAAACTATAGTTTGATTGGTATATATTAATTCAGTTATAGGGATAAAGTGTCAAAATTTACACATTTGGAGATGGTATTTTTGGAAGGCAGGAACTTTCTGTCCCAGAACTCAGTCACTTGCTCACTCACATGAGACATACCCTGAAGTCTTAGTTCATCAGTTCTAGACCATATAATAGATCAATATGAGATCAACTTTGGCTCCACTTTCACTGACCTATCTCTGTAATCCCTATGGACCAGCCAGTGAAAATCCAGATTCACAGTGGCAGAATGAAAGCAGGTGACTTACAAGAATAGCACAGTGTTCAACTGTGCTATGTGTCCATCATTACTTTGGGGGACTGAATTGTGTGTGTGTGTGTGTGTGTGTGTGTGTGTGTGTGTGTGTGTCTAGACAAGGTTTTACCATGTAAATCTGATTGACCTGCAACTCACTATGTAGACCAGGCTGACCTCAAAATCAGTGTTCTTTCTGCCTCATTATGCTGGGGGCTGGGGGTAATGAATTCTTGTATTTCATTCAATTTGGGAATTACTCAAGGATTTAGTTAACCAGCTAATGTCATGTGAGAAAAGTGAAGGAAGAAGGGAAATGGGGAGAAGGGAGCATGTAAAATTATATCAAGACAGGGAAGACTAGTGGTAGGCTGTATAGAGTTGAGGATTGATGGAGAAATAGGGAATTACTGTGGATGAGTGCAGAGTTTCTTTCAAGGATCATGAAATGCTGTAGAATTTATTATGGCAGTGTTTATAGAATGTTGAATATGCCAAAATATTGTATACTTTAAATGGGTGATTTTGCAATGTCAAGAAAGAAAGAAAGAAGGGGAAGGGAGGAGTCTGAGTACTATATAGCTCAATGGTAGAAAGCTTGCTTAAACTGTGCAAGGTCTTGGGTTCTAACTCCAGTAAAAAACAAAAGACAGAATCTAAGTATGGGGGCTCACATATGTAATCCTAGTACTCAGGAGGCAGATAAAGGAATATTGCTACAAGTCTGAAGTTGGCCTAGTTTACACAGTGAGTTCCAAACTACCATTCATAGCAAAACTGCATTTCAGCACCATTCCACCATGAGTAGAAAGAAATAAAAAAGACACTATACAAAAAAAAAAAACACAGTAAAATAATACTCAAGTCATAAAACATAAAGCCACAACTCTAAGATGAGAACATGGGGAAGGGAGAATACCCTTTCTGTATGAATGGGACACATTAACAAAAGGAAAATCAAGGCTTATTCTTTGCACTAACATAGAACACTAAATAAAAAAAATCAAGTATTTAAGATATTTATTTATTTTAAATGTTTGAAAATACAATTAGCTGCAGAATTTGGGATTGGAACCAGAGAATGGGATGGGGGTGGAATGTGGCCTAGTGGTAGAGGGTCAACCTGGAAAAGCACACACGCACATACATGAAACAAATATGGAAAAGAAGTAGTCTGGAGGCAAGGAAGATCATAGGGAAAAACAAACACCACATGACCTTAGGAGAGTCTACTCTAGGAGCCAGGCATCCAGACACTGCTGGAGAATCTGACCCATCTGTGGTGTTCCTTGCAACTTCCTGTTCCATAAAAGAAAGCCTCAAGAGTGGCTGAAAATATGTCAGGTAGCAAGGGAGCCATTCTAAACTTCAAGTCTAAAAGCCTCAGTGGGCAGTGTATCCTTGATAACGATCTCAAAATCTTTGATATAAATAATTTTTTGTACTAATCCTGAATACCTCCTGATACCCTGGCTACCATCAAGATTCTCTCTCTCCTGGAAGTCCTAAGAAGCTACAAATCAGTGAATACAATAATTTCCAGCTATATATAGTGGTAAACTATAAAGAATTACCATATGACCCAGGAATTCCACTTTTTGGTACATACCCAGAACTGAAAGCAGGAACTCAAAGAGATATTTTCACTCCTATGTTCACAACAGCACTATTCATGATAGCAGAAAAGGGAACTAACTCAAGAGTCCATTGATAAATGGATAAAAAAGATGTATACTATCCAGAGAATGAATTATTCAGCCTTAAAAAGAAGTGAAAGTCTAACACATGCTATGACATCATTGAATTATGAAGACATTATGCTAAGTGAAATCAGTCACCAAAGGGTAAATTTTATATAACTCCACTATGAGTTATCTATAATAGGCAAATGCATAGAGACAGAAGATAGAGAAGGAAAATGGGGTGTTACTGTTGAACGTATTCATTATGGAACGTTCATTGACAATGTTAAAAATATTCTGGAAATAGCACTAGTGGTGACACAACATGGTAAATATACTTAATACCACTGAACTGCACCCTTAGATTGATAAAATGATAGTATGTATTACATATATTATCACAGTAAAAAGGAATTTTAAATTAAAATTCTTACATATAAGAACCCACACTTGATATCATAAGATCCAAGAATATGTGAACCCAAAAGATAGTTCTTTGATATATATATATATAT
>JADRCD010072601.1:0-12704 GCA_019843815.1 Montemys delectorum | reverse complement strand
AGGGTTCTTGGGTGGAAGAGCATAACAGGCTTCTTGTTTCTAGTATTTCCAATAATTGTCATTTTCTTTCATGATCAGGACTACTGAAAAATACTGAGAAGTGAAAATTGGAGTTGCCCCCAAATAAAGTATATATACTTAACAATGAATTAGTTCTTTGTATCATTTCTTTTAAAAAAGGATTTATTGGTTTATATATGTGAGTACACTGTACCTGTCTTCAGACACACTAGAAGAGGGCATTGGATCCCATCACAGATGGCTGTGAGCCACCATGTGGTTGCTGGGATTTGAACTCAGGACCTCTGGAAGAGCAGTCAGTGCTTTTAACCACTGAACCATCTCTCCAGCCCCTTTGTATCATTTCTAAATTTGGTTTCTAAAAGCACTTAGCAGACAACCTGTATACACCATACAAACGATTAGAATATTCAAAAACTAACAATTACTCTTAGGGCTGACTGGTCAATACCCTCAGCCCTACGGTAGAGCTTATGATGACACAAATAACTTCTTTTAAAAAAATATCTTAAGATAGATTAATTAATTAATTAATGTATATGAGTATGCTGTTTTCATGCCTACCAGAAGAGGGCATGGGATCCCATTACAGATGGCTGTGAGCCATCATGTGTTGCTGGGAATTAAACTCAGGACCTCTGGAAGAGCAGCCAGTCCTCTTAACCTAGCCATCTCTCCCTCCCTAACACAAATGACTTCTTTTTTTTTTTCATTAGGTTTTTTCTTTATTTACATGTAAATTTCTCCTTTCCCAGTTTCCCCTCCAAAAGACAAACAAACAAAAACAACAAGAACAAACCCCTGTTGCCTCCCCCTCCCCATGCCTGCCACCCCACCCTCTCCCACTTATTGGCCCTGGCATTCCCCTACACTGGGACACAGAACCTTCACTGGGCTGAGGTCCATTCCTTCTATTGATGATCGAATTTGCAATCCTCTACTATACACATGCTGCCAGAACATTCAGTCCCACCCTGTATAGTCCTTGATTGGTGGTTGGGTCCCTGGGAGCTCTGAAGGTACTAGTTAGTTCATATTGTTGTTCGTCCTAAGGGGCTGCAAACCCTTCAGCTCCTTGGGTCCTTTCTCTAACTCCTTCATTGGGGACAGTGTGCTCAGTTCAATGAATGGCTGTGAGCCTCTACATCTGTATTAGTCAGGTATTGTCAGAGCCTCTCAGGAGATAGCTATATTTAGGTTGGCTTGTCCTTCCTTCAGTCTCTGCTCCATAGTTAATCTCTGCCACTCCTTCTGTGGGTATTTGGTTCCCCCTTTTAAGAAGGAATGAAATATCCACCTTTTGGTCTTCCTTCTTCTTGAGTTTCTTGTGGTTTGTGGTACATCTACACAATGGAGTACTACTCAGCTATTAAAAACAATGAATTTATGAAATTCTTAGGGAAATAGATGGATCTGGAGAATATCATCCTAAGTGAGGTAACCCAATCACAAAAGAACACTCATGGTATGCACTCTCTGATAAATGGTTATTAGCCCAGAAGTTTGGAATACACAAATGACTTCTAATTGTGTCAGAGGCTCTGCCAGCAGAACCTGGAAAGGCTGTGCTGACTAGGTCCTTAGCTTCACATTGCTCGGGAGGAAGTCATCATGAAGGTTCAAAAAATCTAATCCCTTGGCTGGTGCTATTACTTAGGGAGTGGGGATAAGCCTGAGTCATGTATTATGTGTAGCTATTTTTTTCTGAATAAAAATGCCCTTCCCTGGAGGGTAGGAGAGTCATAAACCTGATGATGTAAACAAAGATAACAGACTCCTGAAAGTTACAAGATTCACAAAGTCCTTCAAAGTTATACAAACAGTAAACAGTAGCTAGTGAGAGTAGTCTCCTGCTGGCCAAGCTGCCTGCAAGTAACTTGTAAGAACATTCTAGAATTCCAGGGGGTTAGCTCTTGAGAGTAGTCACCAAGACTACTGGGGTCGTTTTTTAATGTAACATAGCTGCCTTTGATTCATCTGAGCTGCCTTTGATTCATCTGAGCTGCCTTTGATTCATCTGAGCACCTATAAATAATACCTCATCCATACACCTGAAGGAACCCCAGTAAACTCATTGGTTCACCAAACCAGACTTGGGTTTCTGTCACTGTTCATGTCTCCCCAAGAAAATCACACCACGAATACAAAAAGTCAGGCCTGGGTTTCTGCATCCTTGAAAGAAACAGTCAATATTCCCACTCCAATTATCTGAATGCCAAACTGTGTGAAAGTCTCATCAATTACACCGCAATTATGTATTTCTTCACTTAAGCTAACTGCTTGGATCAGTGTAACCTACCTATTCTCAGAAGTTCATCATGTTCTATGGACAAACCACCAATGAAGTTACAGCTGGCTCCACTTGGCACTGACAACTGAGGAATTTTTAATGAATCTGACAGAGAAAGAACGCCTACACAGAAATCAATTGGACTTTTTTTCTTTTTCTTTTTCTGTTTTTTGTTGTTTTTTTTTTGGGGGAGGGGTTGTTTTTTGAGACAGGGTTTCTCTCTATAACCATGGCTGTCCTAGAACTCACTCTCTAGACCAGGCTGGCCTTGACTCAGAAATCTGCCTGCCTCTGCCTCCCAAGTGCTGGGATTAAAGGTGTGTGCCACCACTGCCCAGCAGCCTTTTTTTCTTTACCTAGTTTCAGGTTTTAAAATCTGAGTTGGTTTCAACGAGTTTCTTTACTGAGGTTACAAAAACAAAACACCAGCAAGCCATCAGACTCTTCAATGAAAATGTATTAAAATTAAACAGAATGTACACATCATGCAAATGAGGCATCCTGTGATCACAATTGTGTTGAGAGGTGCAATGGATCTCAATGAAACAGACACAGCAAAATAAAGCTTTATGAAAAATGGCTAGGTATTTTCTGGATGTGAGACCATGCTATCATCTGTGCGCTCGTCATAAAAGATTTATCTCCTTACATATTCATCAAGGTCAATGGCACGGCATTCTTAGATGTATGCATTTTATTTAGATTATATCACATAAACATACATAGTTTCTGAGACTAATACATTCTTAAACTGTACCAGCTTTAAGACTTCTTTATATCATCTGTTTGTAAATCTGAGAATTAAGGATCTTTTCAAAAGCTTTAAGGTACTAGTCAAAACAAAAATTCCAAAGAAAAGGTCATTTTAATAGTAAAGCTACATTTCACCACAAGAAATGAAAAATTTAAATATAGCATATGGCATACATGGAGTTATACATTCTAGTGTCATTTTTCCTTGTTTAGACTTTTTAATGTTTAAAGTCTATTAAAGTGACGTACTGGAACCAACTTGGGGCCCCCTTTCAAAGAATTGACTCTTTTTTATTACAGTTCATCAAAGGTAGGAGCAAACAAAAGAAAACTCCAAGATCAAATAGAAAAACAATAGCAAAACCATGAAATAACCACCTGTATGTTACTTGATTCATTCAGCTGAAAAGCCATTCAATATTATGGAGTGACAATTTGGAGATTTTTCTTTTTTCTCCCTTTCTTTTTTGTTTGTTTGTTTGTTTGTTTTTGTTTTTGTTTTTTTTCCGAGACAGGGTTTCTCTGTGTGGCCCTGGCTGTCCTGGAACTCACTCTGTAGACCAGGCTGGCCTGGAACTCAGAGATCCGCCTGCCTCTGCCTCCCAAGTGCTGGGACTAAAGGCGTGCGCCACCACCGCCCGGCTCCAATTTGGAGAT
Organism: Montemys delectorum; assembly: GCA_019843815.1. NCBI lineage: Eukaryota > Metazoa > Chordata > Mammalia > Rodentia > Muridae > Montemys > Montemys delectorum. Next base: position 8,983 of record JADRCD010072601.1, on the reverse strand, counting down.
TTTTAAAGGTGTGACATGAAAGGGTCCTTGCTAGATTCAGTTCCCATAAGGGAAAAGAAATAATTGTCACTACTTAATTATTCATTCAACCAAACATTTCTTCAACCCCTAAACAGTAATGTAGGGTAATGAATGCTCTGCAGATGATAAAGCTTAATAATAAAATAACAGAAATCTGAGACGGAGAGAAAGTTAGCTAGATTTCCTCCAACCCATACACACACGCACAAACAAAAGACAGGCAGATAAGCAGCCAGGTTGAGCAGTACAAGTTTAACTGGAGTGTGGGTAAATAGATTTTTATAGAGACATCTAAATGCCTCTGTGTTCCAACTCTGGCAACTCAAGTGTCCTAAAGTAGGGTTCCCAGACAGCATCATACAGGTTATGAGAGTAGAGAAGGTCAAGGAAGTGCTTTAGCAGCAGCTGAAGCTCATAAGTAGAACCACAAAATGAAACTTTGCTAAAGCCCCACAAAGCAAAAATCTCACGGTTTCTACCAAGAAAGGCCAGTGTTTGCCAAACTACCTAGGAATACAGTTACAGTTTGAATCTAGTAATTTGGAATCTAGCAGTTAAGGGCAAAAGAAGCTTCTTTAGGTGGCCAGCAGCTCAGATTCAACACCGACAGCTTCATGGGTGATCCAAACACCACCTGTGTCAATTCAAAAGCAAAAGCATGTAAGATTAAAGCAGAGACCATGTAATTTGCATTCTTCTTTGGTTAATACAGTATTTCTCAACAGAAATAGTGTACAGTTTTTACAGAATCATTATTTTAATGGTCCAAGTGTTTCTTATATGGGACTTCTCTAAAAGTGGCATATGTTTTGTTTGGGTTTTTCTGCCCTTAAGTGAAGATCAGTTCTCCCTTGAGGAAGCAGGGCTAGTGCCCAGATTCATGAAGGATGAGAGAGGGAGGATGGAATACTTTCTAGTGTACATAGTGACTTCAGGCCAGCTTGGTCTATATGAGACCCTTTCTCAAAAAATTAAAAGTGGCCTTTCATGAATTTCCTACTTTGTGTCAAAGGACTCTCTAGGGACTTTCCAGAGACTGAAGGAGGCTCTAGAGCCCAATGTCTATACTAAAGACTCCATAGGCAAGGACTGAGATCAGGTGGAAATATGTATACAAAATACAACTTTGTAGCCTTCCCACCCTATTACTGTATTTGATTTTTTTTTTTTTGAAAAAAAGTTTAGATTTCAGTTTAGGCATCAAATTTCTATTAGAAGAATACAGTACCATAAAAAAGTGATGGAATTCTGAGAATCTAAAAAACCTTTTTAAAATAGGAGGGCTGGGGAGAAAGTTCAGTAGGTAAAAGTGCTTGCTATGCAGGCATCAGTATGAGAACTCATGTCCAGCACCCACATAGACATAGACGATGGTTGTAGCCACATGCACTTGCAATCATATTGTTGGGTAAGGGCTGAGTCAGGAGGATTGCTTAAGCTCACTGTTCAGGTAGCCTAGCCCTCCAAGAAACATGAGATCCAGGTTCAATGAGAGACCCTGTCTCAAAGGAATCAGGTGGAGAGTGACAGAGGACACCTTTACACACAAGCAGACATTATCCACAAAAATGACAACAACAACAAAAAAATATAAAATAGCAGGAGCCATAGGAATTACTAACTTATTCATGGATTTGCTATTATATCCAATTATGTTTGCATTGCTCAAATTAAGTTCCAGGGACTGGAGAGATGCCTCAGTGACTAGGAGTGCTTACTGCTCTTGAATAGGACCTGAATTTGATACCTAGCACTCATGTCAGGAGAGTTAACTCCACACAGACATTTAAAAGCATTTTTTTCTTTTCTTTTTTCAAGTCCTAACTTGAAGTAAATCAAATGTAAAATACAGGTATATACAACTGTGGAATGAATATAATCCATACAGACTCTCACACGAGAGGAACTGGTGTTGTTCAGTAATAAAGTGTAAGCTTAGCATGTAAAACACAGCAGGGAGTGGGTAAAGGGAGATTAAGAGAGACTCTAGGGGCCAAAATGTTCTTGAGAAACCATGCAATAAAGTGTAAGCTTAGCATGTGAAACACAGCAGGGAGGGGGTAAAGGGAGATGAAGAGAAATTCTAGGGGCCAAAATGTTCTTGAGAAACCATGCAAGAGTGACCAGTGAGAACTAAAGCTCTTTGGCAACAAAAAGGTCAGTGTTGGGAGAGAACGTTCAGGACACAAAAATAAAGTTCTTTCTTCTCTCACCTCAGCTATAATCCAAGAACAGATGGCTGCTTGGGAAACTAAGTGGTGAGGTTCCCTTTACTAGAACTACCCTGCAGCCATTGAGCATTCTCTCCTTGTCTCACTGTAGAACCTTCTCAATCTTACTACCCACAGGGACATGAGTAGGACACTACATTAGGGGACCACATATAAAGTAATTATTTAGAATCCTTTTCAATTTGTGTGTGCTGCAATATATATTTGTGTTTGTAATTTTCCATTAAAATCAACTGTCCATGAGGCTGGGAGGTATTTACCCAATCTTACCACATCTCAGTTGGGGAGCTTTAGAGTATCATTAACAGACCGTACCTTTCATTAAAGGAATGCTGTCTTTGTCAACAGAAGGTGTTCAGAGTAGTTTCTTGCCCAGGACTGTTAAATCCTTCGATGAGGTTCTTGTTACAGTCATCAAGGCTGAGGTTTTCACTGGATTTCTTGGGGAATGCAGGAGGGCCAGTGAAATCTAAGATATCTTGAAGTGCCCGGGCATTACCAGTTCCATTTTGGTCCAGAGACATCCCAGGAATCATTTCACTCACTGGTGAAAATTCTGGGATAGAGATAAGCTCTTCTTTGGAAACGGGACTAGAAGAGACGAGGGAGACAAGAGAATGAGAGAGACAGAGGAGAGAGGACATGAGAACTAAACATGATGTGGTAATGTATTTCCCCCTTTGGTATGGTTCTGCTATACTGCTCTTATGGAAAAGTTCAAGTTGGGAAAACAAGTGAGTTCACATCTAGGAAGATAGTGGACACAAGATCCCAGTAGTTGAGAACATGGGAAGCAAATGGGGCAGAGCAGTGAAAAAGAGTGAGTGAACTGTCTGAGGGCTGGAAGGAAAACACTGACAGGCACCATCACATTACTAGAGAGAAGCAATGCCCTCTACCACCACCCCCAGAGCTTTCAGGCTAGGACATTCCAAGAGTAAGCAAGGACTAAAAGTTCCAACTGAGCTGAAAGGAGCCACTAATTCACACTGGGCCTCCTGGTGCTGACCTTCCAGCAGTGCTGTCTATGGTGAGCTACCTTTCCTATCTATCTCTGGCCTCAGTTTCCTTCCTCTGTATAATCGGTAGAGGAGTTTTTTCTTCCTTCCACTACTGCTTCGAGATGTGAGGTGACCATGCTGAGAAGAGTTAATGCAAGGCCACATAAAGCATGTGTTCAATTAAAGTTAGGGAATGGGGACATGAACCTGTTGTCATCCCAGGCAACTACAAATCCAATCTCACCCACTGCATCCATCCACCCACCCACCCATCCACCCACCCATCCACCCATCCACCCATCCATCCATCCATCCATCCATCCATCCATCCATCCATCCACTTCCTTCCTTCCTTTCTTTCTTTGTTTTGTTTTTTGTTTTTGGGAGGGACAGGGTTTTTCTGTGTCCTGGCTGGCCTCGAACTCAGAAATTCACCTGCCTCTGCCTCCCAAGTGCTGGGATTATAGGCGTGCACCACCACTGACTGGCGCATTGCATCCTTTGTAAAACCAGGCTTCCATTTCACCCTGACTTATCTAGATGAACCCAGTTGAGGCTTGCCTTTTCTTTATTTCCTTTCATTAGACTGGAGGAGTTTCACTACTGTTGCCCGCTGTAGCAAAGGAGGAAATCCAGGTCCAGAAGAGTTAAAAATTAAGGGTCTGTCCCTGTAAGACTCTAGAATAAGACATATAGAATAAAGATGATGCCAGGCTCTCCTTCCTTCATGAGTTCTTAGAGACGAATCTAGAAAAATTAGTGGATTTGCAGAAACTCAAAGGATCTACTGACTCAAAGGATAGCAACTGACTTAGCATACCTTCAGGTATCTGTCTACCTTCAACTTTCCCCCACTTCATTCTCCTCACTTGGGCTCCTTAAGAAGTCAGAGGAAATCTGAGCATAGTAGCACATACCTATAGTATCATCACTCAGGAGAATTAAAAGTTCAAGGTCAGCACCAGCTACATAGTGACATCAAGGCCAGCCTGAGCTACATGAGACTCTGTCTTAAAAACAAAGTACTACCACCATGAATGAGAATAATAAAAACATGGGTAAAAGAATGCCACCATAAGCTTACATTTGGCTCCAATAGGCACCTCTAAGGGAGAACTCAGCGTATAAAATCCATTCACTTTTATGACTTCTATCCAATGGTGCCATGTCTCACCCCGTCCCCAAATCCCAAAACATAAAATAGAGCACACTTGGCTCAATATGGGGGGTGGAGAAAGTCTTAACCCTTATGATCGCCTCTGTTTTTCTCTGCTGGGGGCAGAGTGGCACCAGTCAGGGGAGGCTGTGAGGTGATGTTGGGGGTGCGCAGATATCCAGTTGAGGGTTGGTGGGAGCCCTACTATCAGTCTATACAGGATTTTCTCTGTTAGTGATAGGGCTATTGGAGCTTGGGTTTTCATGTATTTGATTAAAACACAGTATACATGAATGGGATATAAATGATCAGTGTGTGTCACAGGCTGCTCACATCTGCTCAGCAAAAGCAGAGGGTTCATGACTGATGAGAAAAGGGTAGGGTGTTAATAGGCAAGACCTCTGATAGAACTTCTATAAAATACTGTCACTTTCCTGACTCAGAGAGCCACCCTACTCTAACTCCTCTACCTCAATTTCAAGCCAATTGGCTCTTTTTTTACATCTCATATTAATATGCCACATGATGTCATCTGCAAACCTACCAGTTCAAGGATACCTTAGGTTTTTAGTAACTGAGAACAAGCTTTTCCCCATCATCATTCTGTGACAGATTATTCTATGCAGCCAAGGCTGCCATTGAACTCTTGGTTCTCCTGTCTTAGCCTCCAGAGTGCTTGGATTAAATACCTGACACAATTCTCAGCTTTAAATGAAAAGTTTACTTAAATGTGAGACTTTGTGGACACAGGAGACTATGATGGTGGCTTGGCTAAGATCTCTTTTACCTGAAGGTGCCACCTACTTCCGAGCCTCAGAGGGCTGGCTAGTCAAAGATTCATAGCTACTAACCTTTCTTTTGACAACTAACTGAGAGGAGCCACTATGACTAGTTACTCCTGCATCACCCAACACTGAATGACGTATATGTATATGTATATGTACATGTATAGAGAGAGAGAAGAGAGAGAAGAAAGAGATGAGAGAGGAGAGAGAGAGAGAGAGAGAGAGAGAGAGAGAGAGAGAGAGAGAGAGAAATGATGCCCTAGTGGAAAACCAACCTCCAGACAGTCTGTTGAGATTGAGAACATATCTTTGCTTAGTGCTTTCCCTCCATCCACAGTCCTTTTTCAGTATATAATATGCCACAAAACCCTGTCACTGGTTTTGCTTCTATGATGCCAAACTTGAGATACTTATATTATACCCATGACAGCTTTCCTGTATCAACAAAACCTGCTTTCGAGGTGATTCACTACAGGTGAGGAAGATGACTGAAGGGATACAGTAAGAAAGGTATATTGTAAAGAAATAACTAAAAGAAATGAAAAAAGTGAAAAAAGATGGAGTAAGGACTGGCAAGGACTGGCAAAGAGATTGAGCTTCAATGCAACATAAATGAACATACCTCACATCCATAGACTGAACATCTTCAGTTGAATCATCCAGACTGTTTGATTTCCCATCAAGGACATCCAGGTGAACAGGTCCCCCAACTGGTTTAAGACCAGTAGAGAAAATGTCGTGGGGAAAGGTTTCTGGAGCAGCATGCTCTGAACCATTTACTTTCTGGCAGGTGTTCAACACATTGATTTCTGATCAAGAACACAAAGTCTTCAGATGAATTATAATGTTCAAATTTAATAAAGCAACAGGAAACATAACAAGGCAATTATTCTCATCTTTTCTTTCACCAGTAAAACAATAGTTTTATTATTATTTTTTGAAAAAGAGCCATGCAATCAGCTTCACAAAGGAGAAGAGAGTATGATCTTACTATCAGTGTCTGCAAGTCTCAGTTTAAGAGACAAGCCATGTCTTAGTAATATCTGATATGCAGTCAAGGTTCCTGGAAAGCATCCTGTTATTAGAGTAGCTAAACAAGGCAGTGGGTTTCCAAATGGAGCCAAAAGCCTTTATGCTGGAAAGATGTCTCAGGAAGCAAAACTGCCAGCAGTCACTATCCTGGGCCCAGTTGCACTATCCTAAAGGAACCTGTAGGAAGGTTCACTAGTCCTCATTACCTAAAGGATCCAGACACCAGACCTCACACTCACCTATTTTGTTGGGGACAACTGGTTTTGTCTTATTTTCAACATCTGGAAGAGGCTGAATCTCCACTTTGGGGTCTTCCTTCTGGAAACAAACAGAAGGTGGATGACTCGGAAAGAAGAAGGAATGGAGAAAAAAGGAAAAGTAATAAAGAAATAACTATAAACAAGAAATAATTTTTTTAAATGAAGTTACTGGCAATGACTGAGGAAGAAATCAAAAGATGATGTAAGGATGAAAGACTGACATAAAGAAAAACAGATATTTTTTAAAGCACCAGGGAGTATTTAGAACACTTGTGGGCCATAGCAGGAAGTGGTTCTTTGAAGCTTTGTGTATCTCTTTATTATGTCACTTTTCTCTTCAACTAGTCTGTCTTTCCTTGCACTACCACCCCACTGCTCTGAGGGAATCTTTTACCTCTGAAATTCCTCTTTCCTTTAAGGTCTCAGTTCCTTCCTGAGCCCCATCTTGACCAGAACAGGAAAAATCTACGTTTTCTATGCATTCGTCTCCAATCTTCAACCTCACTAAATGTATTCTGCTGTTCTTCGCTCATGACATAATGGCCATCTGAATTCCTACCTTCACTTCTAGAGACGCATCACTCTTCCTTGTTCTCTTCATGATTTCATCTATTCTCTGGGGGGAAAAGTAAGAGGCCTCTAAGAATAAAATTATAGAAAAAGGAAATTGGCTCCATATGCACTTTCATATCTCTCAGAAAAGTTGTAAAAGATAAATGTCAGCAGACGAAAAGTAGCAGAGAAATGTTTCCCAGTGGTGCTGCAGAGAACTTCCACTGCTACAAACAAGGTCAAAGGAGTGCACTAATACAGATCTAGAATTAACATCCAATTTGTACACTAGCTTTCTCTCTCTTCTCCTTAAATTAACAAATTACTGTCTGCCATTCAAGAGAACTATGCAATAGAAAGCTAAGTTGCCCAGTAGCTCTCAAAGGATCACAGATCTCTTAGCTCCCAGACCTATAGCAATACAAAACCCACAATGGGCCACAACAAAAATGGGTCTGCATGATCAGTCTCCTTAAAGCCAACTTAATACATAAGTATGTTAAGTTTAAAAGGAATAACATTTTCAATAGAAAGACAAACACTGTTTAATTAGATTCAGATAGCAAGTCCTGACTAAACTATATGTTGTTTACAAAGTACACTCGCTAAGAAAGGAATCTCATGATAAAATTGTCAATTCAAAAAGAAAATGTAACTATATTTATTAATAATAGGGCTTCGACATCCTTATTCTCTCTCTTCTCTTCCTGTTCTTCTTCTCTCTCTGTCTCTGTCTCTGTCTCTGCCTCTGTGTGTGTGTGTGTGTATATGTGTATGTGTGTGTATGTGTAACAAAACTGACAGAAATGAAAGGCAAAATGGAAAAATTCAAAATCACAAAAAGACTTCTATTGTTTTGAGAGCTGAGGATTAATAAAATGACTATATATATATGATCAACAAGCACTCGAACCACTGGGCTACCTCTCCAGCCCACTAATGGAGCTTTCTAACCACTCCTTTTCCAATAACCAATAGAATATGATGACAGAAAAAAACCATAATAAAGATATAGACTGATTACTTCCTGTTTCTGTCCTCACCTTAGGTCTGCCTGATCCCTCCACTCTTACCTTCTTCCTCTCCAGTCGTTCCTGCTCAATTTGCAGCATGATCTGTTCTCTTTCTAAACGCATCTGTTTAACAGCATCCTGAGCCTTTGCTTCTGCTGCTTCTTTCTGAAAGAAATAAACCAAGGCACAGGCTCTAGTAAGGTAAGAAACAGTTCTTCACAGGTGCCTTCATCCCATCATTTCCCTCAAAGTCAATGTTTCAATGATTAATGTAGACTTAGGCAGCATACTTCTGACACAGCAGGTAAAGCTGAGCATGGTGCATATACTCTCACCCCACCATAAAAACCACCTGTAGATAGTTTTCACAGATGGTGAAGGTCTCTGTGTTTATGGGCAGGCTCTGGCCAGGCAGACACTTCCAGAAGTTAATTCCTCTCGGGCAGTGGTGGTGCACACTTTTAATCCCAGCACTTGGGAGGCAGAGGCAGGCAGATTTCTGAGTTCGAGGCCAGCCTGGTCTACAGAGTGAGTTCCAGGACAGCCAGGGCTACACAGAGAAACTCTGTCTCAAAAAACCAAAGAAGTTAATTCCTCAAAAACCCCAGTATTCTACAATGTGGTGGTTTGAATAGGTTTTGCCCACACAGACTCATGTATTTGAATGCTTGGTCCACAGGAGTGGTGCTATTAGGAGGTGTGGCCTTGTTGGAGGAAGAGCTTGGGGTCTTCTAGTGCTCCATCTCCACCCAGTGTGGAAGCAGAGCTTCCTCTTGGCTGCCTGTGGAAGTCAAGTCTCCTTTTGGCTGCCTTTGATTAAGACGTAGAACTCCCAGCTCCTTCTCTAACACTATGTCTGACTGCAGGCTGTCATGCTTCCTGCATTCTTTCCTTAAAAGTCTTTTAAAACTAGTACCAAAAAAAAAAAAAAA
>JADRCD010072593.1:0-11109 GCA_019843815.1 Montemys delectorum | reverse complement strand
AGGTTTGGTCTTCTCATTGTGTCCTGGATTTCCTGGATGTTTTGGGTTAGGGTCTTTTTGCATTTTGCATTTTCTTTGATTGTTCTGTCAATGTTGTCCATGTTATCTTCTGCCCCTGAGATTCTCTCTTCTATCTCTTGTATTCTGTTGGTGATGCTTGCATCTACGTTTCCTGACTTTTTTCCTAAGATTTCTAACTCCAGGGTTGTCTCCTTTTGTGATTTCTTTATTGTTTCTACTTCCATTTTTAGGTCCTGAATGGTTTTATTCAGATCCTTCACCTGTTTGTTTGTGTTTTCCTGCAATTCCTTAAGGGATTTTTGGGTTTGCTCTTTAAGGGCTTCTATTTGTTTACTTGTGATCTCCTGTAATTCTTTATGGGATTTTTTTGTTTCCTCTTTAAGGGCTTGTATCTCTTTATCTGTTTTCTCCTGTATTTCTTTAAGGGAGTTATTCATGTCCTTCTTAAGTTCCTCTATCAGCATTGTGAGATGAGTTTTTAGATCCAAATCTTGCTTTTCTGGTGTTTTGGGATATCCAGGGCTTGCTGAGGTGGGAGTACTAGGTTCTGGTGAAGCCAAGCAGTCTTGGTTTCTGTTGGTAGGATTCTTGCGTTTGCCTTTCACCATCTCTTGATCTCTGGTGTTAGAAGTTCTTGGTGTCTTAGAGCTTGATCTTTCCTTGCTGCCCTGCAACTCCCCTTCCACTCCTGAGGCCTCTGCTTCCCAGCTGGTCCCGCTTGACTACTTGGTCTGAAGCTTGTCCTGGAGCGAAGTCCTGTGCTCCCAGGGAGTGGTCAGAGATGTTCGTTGATCCAGCTCTGTCCCTCAGAAGCTGAGAGGCTCCAGTCCCTGCAATTCTGCGACTCCCCTGCACTTCCTGGGGCCTATGCCTCCCGGCTGGTCCTGCCCTAGCAAGACCCCAGAGAAAAAATGTCGAATCTCACCTGAGTCCTTGGGCTGAAGCCGGCCTTGGGGGGAAGTCCTCCCCTAGCAGGCAGGGGGCAGAGATGTTCTCTGATCCAGCTCTGTCCCTCGGAAGCTGAGAGGCTCCTCTCTCTGCAGTCCTGCGACTCCCCTGCACTTCCTGAGGCCTATGCCTCCCAGCTGGTCCCGCCTGATTCCTGGGGCTAAAGCCTGCTCAGGATGCAGGCCTTCTTCTCACAGGGAGGGGGCAGAGATCTTCACCGATCCAACTCTGTCCCTGCAGTCCTGTGACTCCCCTGCACTTCCTGGGGCCTATGCCTCCCGGATGGTCCCGCCTGATTCCTGGGGCTAAAGCCTGCTCAGGATGCAGGCCTTCTTCTCGAAGGGAAGGGGCAGAGATTGTCGCTGATCCAGCTCTGTCCCTCAGAAGCTGAGAGACTCCAGTCCCTGCAGTCCTGTGACTCCCCTGCACTTCCTGGGGCCTATGCCTCCCGGCTGGTCCTGCCCTAGCAAGACCCCAGAGAAAAAATGTCAGATCTCACCTGAGTCCTTGGGCTGAAGCCCAAGGGCCTTGGGGGGAAGTCCTCCCCTAGCAGGCAGGGGGCAGAGATGTTCTCTGATCCAGCTCTGTCCCTCGGAAGCTGAGAGGCTCCTGTCTCTGCAGTCCTGCAACTCCCCTGCACTTCCTGAGGCCTATGCCTCCCGGCTGGTCCCTCCTGATTCCTGGGGCTAAAGCCCGCTCAGGATGCAGGCCTTCTTCTTGCAGGGAGGGGGCAGAGATCCTATACTTCACTTTTTGTTATCTAAAAATAATATATTTTATATTACCTATCATATCTCTGTTACACAGACTTTTCATTTTATTATTTTGATACTATCTTTACCCCTCATCATTCCATCCTATTTTTACTAATGATTGCTACTACTAGACCTAAATATTAAACAAGTTTCTTGTTTTGGTTTGGTTTGGTTTGGTTTTGGTTTTTCAAGACAGGGTTTCTCTGTGTAGCCCTGGCTGTCTTGGAACTAACTCTGTAGATCAGGCTGGCCTCAAACTCAGAAATCTGCCTGCCTCTGCCTCCCAAGTGTTGGGATTAAGGGCATGGACCACCACTGCCTGGCTATGTTCAAATCTTTATCATTGAGTCTACAAACTTTAGCATTTTATATTGAGTATCAACGAAGGTATGTTTATAAGAAATCATATTAAATTAGAAATGACTTAAAATAAAATCAAGATGAATTTAAACTATTTTAAATTATCAAATAACATGCATTATAAAATAACAAAGATTGCACTCTTTTTTGGTGGGCTTGGGAATGGGAAAATGGAAAAAGATTTAATTTATTTTAATTCAAGTATGAATAAACATTGCTTGTTATTTATGTATGTAACTTTTTCTGAAAATGTTAGAATTTTAATCTTTCAAAGCAGAGAAAGCATTTTAGATATCATTTTGAAAAACAGCACAGGATAACTAAACTAACATTGTAGAAAATTCTTAATGGAATGCCATACACAGAGGGAAAAAAGATAGTTTCATCAGTGAAAACACAGAAAAGAAAAAATTTAATGAGTGGAGAATATGAGCAGAGAAGAGACAGAGGAGAATTGATCATGCCTTAGCACGGTCATTCAGGAGAGCCCTCATAATGCCATGGAAGTTTCAAAAGACCTATCACAATGTCCAATCAATCACAACATCCATGAAAATCATGGCAATTGTAGACTTCTCCTAATAACAAATTTAAATTCAAATAGCCTAATCACCAATAAAATATGCTAAGCAACTAATGGGTTTTAAAAATAAAATTCAACTATCAATTTAATCTGCAAGAAACATCTCTGTGGTGCCAATATACCCAAAACTGGATAATCAAAGGGTAGAAATCAACCCACTAAGGAAATAGAATATGAAAATAATGTGGGATCATGATTCTCACACTTGGTAAACCAGACTTTTAAAAAAAGAAAAAGTAACCATAAGAGATAATGAGCATTCTCCCCACACTTCTCCACTCACCTTCATCAGGCCTGCAGATTCTGAACCATACAGGTTAGCTTTCCTTCCCCCATCTATCTTCCTTGTTCATTGAATCCTCTGGGGCATCCCAAGCTGCACTGAGCAGCATCCTATTCCCTCTGGCACTCCTTTCTCCTCCCACCTCTCTGCCCACCTTCATCAGATCTGTAGAGCCTCAACCATACACGGTTATCTTCCCTTACCCCACTCATCTCTCCTGTTTGCTGAGTCCTTTGGGACACCTCAAGCTTCAGTGTTTAGTCTGCTGTACTCAGTAAATCTCCATTCTCTTTCCAAATATCTGACCACCTGTATCAGATTTGTGGAGTCTAAAATATATTGACCTGCAGATTCTGAACTATACAGACCTACTGATCCAGAATCACAAAACCCAAGAATATCCATCAGAGGCCTGCCACACTAGGACCACTGAGGTTAACTAACTTCTAATACTACTACAACAGGAACATCCAGGGAATAAAGCCATCCAGATGGCTAAAAGCACTGGAAACAACATCAACAAAAGCCAGAGCAATATGACACCTTCAGAGCACAGCTCCTAAAACAGCAAGTTCTGGATATCCTTTACAAAACTAAAGCACAAAAAAATGACCCTAAATACAATCTTTTTTTTTAATTTAACACAGTTTTATTTTTTATTTTTTGTTCCTAATTTTTTATTATTTTAAATTGCTTTATTTATTTACATTTCAAATTTTGCCATCCTTCCCAAGAGTTCTTTGCCCCATCCATCCTCCCCTTTGCCTCTGATAAGGGGCTCCCTCACCCACCCTACCCACACCCCTAACCCACCCTCCCACCCCACCTCACCTACCTCACACACACATCTCCCTCCCCTGGGCATTAAGGTTCTACAAGATTAGGCTCATCCTCTCCCACTGAGGCAGTCCTCTGCTCAATATTTGCCAGAGCCATGGATCACACCATATATGCTCTTTGGTAGCTCCCAGGGGTGCCAGCTAGTTAATACTGTTGGTCTTCTTATAGGGTTGGCATCCCTTTCAATCCTTCCCCTAAGTCTTCCATTGGGGTTTCCAACCTCAGTCCAATGGTTGATGGTTAACTATCTGCATCTGTCTTAGTCACCTGCTGTTAGTTAGAGTCTCTCAGAGGAAAGGCACTCCAGGCTCCTGTCTGTATGGTTTAGGAGTCTCAGGTCTGATTGGGATTTTTTTTTGAAGGGAAAGGGAAAGCATGAAAACCTGTCTCATGAAAGACAAAGGTCATGCCATCAGGGATTACTAAGTCACAATAAGCTGCAAGTGGGTAACCTGATGATAAACCCTGGGTCATTTAGCCTCCACAGGACCAAGAGGCTCACATCCCATTGATGCCAGATAAGGCAATCCTCAGCTACATATCAAGCTGGAGCCATAGGTGCCCCTCCATGTGTACTCTTTGTCTGTTGGTTTTTTCCTAGGAGCTTTGGGAGGTCAGGTTCATTGATATTGTTGTTCTTCCTATGGGGTTGCAATCCCCTTCAGCTTCTTGAGTCCTTGCCCTAACTTCTCCAGTAGGGTCCCTGTGCTCAGTCCAATGTTTGGCTGCCTGCATCCACAAATGTATTGGTCAGGCTCTGGAAGAACCTCTTGGGGACAGCTATACCAAGCTGGGTTTGGTGTCTGCAGATGGAATGAATACATAGGTGGGACAGTCTCTGTATGGTCTTTCCTTCAGTCTCTGCTCCACTCTTTTAAACATGATAGAAGATTTTAAGTAAGAAACAAATAAATCCCTTTTTAAAATACAGGAAAATACAATCAAACAGGTAGGGATCATTAAAGAACAAACAAATAAACCAATTAAAGATATAAAGCAAAATAAAATTAAGCAGGTAAAGGAAATAAATAAAACTGTAAGACCTGAAAGAGGAAGTAGAAGAAATGAAAAAAACACAAACTGAGGTAATCCTGGAAATGGAAAAACTAGGGATGTGAGCAGGAACAGCAGGTGCAAGCATCACCAACAGAATACAAGACATGGAAGAGAAAATCTCAGGCACAGAAAATACAGTAGAAGAAATTGATACATCAAAGAAAATGTTAAATCTAAAAATTTTGGAGGCCATATCCAAGAAATTGGGATACCATTAAAAGACCTAACCTAAGAATGATAGGGATAGAAGATGGAGAGTCCTAGATCCAAGAACCAGAAAATATTTTCAACAAAATCATAGAAGAAAACTTTCCCAGCCTAAAGAAAGAGATGCTTATAAATATCAATTAGAAGAAGAAGCTTATAGAACACCAATTAGACTGGACCAGAAAAGAAAATCCTCCAGCCACATAATAATCAAAAGAGAAAATCTCAGAACAACAACAAAAAAAAGGAATGTGAAAAAGTGGCAAGAAGGAAAAATCATGTAACATGCAAATGCAGACTTAATAGAATTAGACCCTACTTCTCTACTCAGACTCTAAAAGATCTAAGGTCCTGGACAGATTCCTTGCAATCTCTCAAAAACCTTAGATGCCAACCTACAGCAAAATTATCAATCACCACACATGGAAAAAACAAGATATTTCAAAACAAACCCAAAATCAAACAATATCTATTCATAAACAGCCCTACAGAAATACTGGAAGAAAACACCAACCCAAGTGTGTAACTATATACAAGAAAATATAGAATGTAAGTAATTCTCTATCAGCAAAAACAAGAGGACACACACAAACAAACACATACAAACACACACACACACACACATACACACACACACACACACACACACACACTAATATCAGTAAAGTCAAATAACAAGAATTAAGAACTACGAGATATCTACCAATAAATGCACTCAATTCTCCAATAAAAACACACAGGCTAACAGAATGGGTGCCAAAACAGGATCAATCTTTCTGCTCCATACATGAAAGACAGCTGTTAACTGACAGAAAAAGGCAGGAAAAAAGTTTTGTAAGAAAAGGAACCTAGGAATCAAACTGCGGTAGACATATAAATATGAAATAAAATACTTTTAATCAAAATTAATGAAAAGAGAAAGTGAAGGACAAGTTGTATTCATCAAAGACAAAAAATCTGCCAAGATGATATCTCAGTTTTGAACATCTATGCCCCAAACAAAAGGGTACCCACATTTGTAAAAGAAACATTACTAAAACTTAAATCACACATGGAACCTCATACATTAATAGGGGGAGAATTCAACACCTCACTCTTATGAATTGATAGGTCATAAAGACAAAAACTGAACAGAGAAATGAAGAAATTAACAAGCATTACCAATCATATAGACCTAACAGATATCTACTGAATATTTCATGAAAACACAAATATATATACCTTTGTCTCAGAACCTCATGGATTTTCTCAATAATTGACCATGTAGTCACAAAGCAACCCCCAAAAGATACAATAAAATTAAAATAGCCCCTTGTATATTATAAGACCACCATTGATGAAAGGTGTACTTCAACAACAACAAAAAAAAAAAAAAAGAAACACAAGAAAGTCTACACACTCGTGGAAACTGAACAACTCTCTACCCAATGATCTCTGGGTCAGGGAATAAATAAAGAAAAACTGCCTACAATTCAATGAAAATGAAGGCGTAGCATACCCAAATTTATGGGAAACAATGAAAGCAGTGCTAAGAGGAAAGTTTATGAAGAAACTGGAAAGTTCTCATAACAGCAATTTAAAAGAACACCTGAACGATCTAGGAAAAAAAAAGATGCAAGCATACCAAAAAGGAACAGGATGCAGGAAATAATCAAAATCAGAGCTAAAATGGATCAGTTAGAAAAAAATTAATACAAAGAATCAAATAAATCCACAGCTGATTCTTTGAGAAAATCAACAAGATAGTCAAACTCTTAGCCAAACTAACCAAAAGAAGAGAGAGAATATGAAAATTGACAAAATCAGAAATGAAAAGAAAAACATTACAACAGACACTGAGAACATTCCAAAAATCATGGTGTCTTACTTCAAGAGACTATACTCCATCAAATTGGAAAATGTTAATAAAATGGGTGAGTTTCTAGAGAGATACCATTTGCTAAAGTTAAATCAAGATCAGATAAACTATTTAACCAGTCCTAAAAATCCTAAAAAATTGAAGGAAATGATACAAATAAGAAAGGAAAATCAGTGTTTTTGAAAATTTGGTGGACTCTAATCCCCTCTGAATCTTAGAACTAATGAAAACGTTAAGAAAAGTAGCAAGATCTAAAATCAACATATAAAAATTATTAGCTTTTCTATAACACTAATGAACTTAGCAGGGATGAAATTGGGTAGAGTTAGAACTCATTCAAAATAAATTTATTTTTTTAAAAAAATGTGAGTATAACCTTAACCAAAGAGAAGAAGACTCTTTAAAAAAAATTACCATGTGTGTTATTTTCTGACTGGGTTATCTCACTCAGGATATTGTTTTCAAGTTCCATCCATTTGACTGTAATTTCATAACATTATTGTTTTTAATAGTTGAGTAGTATTCTATTGTCTGTATTCTGTATTAGTCAGAGCCTGAAACATACAGAAGTGTATGCTCATAGCCAAACATTGGACTGATCACAGGGTCCCCAACAGAGGAGTTGGAGAAAGGACTGAAGGAGCTGAGGGGGATTTGCAGCCTCATGGGGGAAGGCAACAGTGTCAACTGGCCAGACACCCCCGGAGCTTCAGGGACTGGACCAAGCAGTACATATGGAGGAACCCAGGCCTCTGGCCGCATATGTAACAGAGGATGGCCTTGTTGGGCATCATTGGGAGTAGCTGTCCTTGGGTCTGAGGGGGTTCGATGTCCCAGTATAGGGAAATGTCAAGGACGGAAGACTGGAGTGAGAGTGTTGCTGGGGGAGCACCCTCATAGAGGCAAAGGGAGGAGTGGTATAGGGGAGTTCCAAAGGGGAGACCTGGAAAGGGGAAAGCATTATACATTATAGCTTCCAGTTCAGTGTTTTTATGGACTTTTTGAATGCATGAACAAGTGCATTCTGTTCTCTGTTGCTTATGCCTTTTCTAAGTCCCTTTTCCTTCTTTTCTTTCTTATTTTCCTTTTGGTTCGACCAATTCTGATGTGTTAGGTTTTATTTTGTTGGTAATAGCTAAATATGAGCAATTAAAGGAATATTGTCCATGTTTAGTTAACATCTTGAAAGACACAATCAACATTGTCTAGCACTGGTTTTGAAAACTCAAGAGTTCTTAAAATAAAGTGATTGGTGGAAAATTGTCAAGAATGCAAACATCACAGGTCCTTTAGAAAATCATTTCTTTTTTATTTTTAAGATATATCATTTCTCCTTTTTTTCCCTCTAAACCTTCTTATGTACCTGCTCTTTCTCTTTTCTGTCCATAGCTACTTTATTCATTAATTGTTATTATCTACATATGTGTCTGGGTGTTCATTGTATGTCTGTGTATGTGTATTAAAAAAACACAATGACCAAAAATACATACTTGCAACCTACTCAGTCTGTAAAATATTACTGGTATCTATGTCACAACATTTTTTATTTTATTTTAATTTTTTTATCTCCCTTTTTACTTTATTTTTTAAATAACCATAACAACTATTGAACCACCATTCCTGGTCCACTCTGAAACAGTTCCTCATCCTATTCCTCTTCCTCCTCCCCACTCCTGCAAGAGTATGATCCCCTACAAGACAGGACTTCCCCTTCCCTGGGGCCTTAAGTCTCTCAAGGATTAGGCATATCTTCTCCCAATGATGCCAGACCAGGTAGTCATATATATAATAAAATGCATGCTGGGGGCCTCAGAGCAGCCTGTGTATGTTTCCTGGTTGGTGGCTCAGTCTCTGAAAGCTCCCTAGGGTACATGTTAGTTGAGACTGCTGGTCTTCCTAAGGGGTTGCCCTCACCTTCAGTTTCTAAAATCCTTCCCCTAATTCAACCATGGTAATCCAGACTTCAGTCTAATGGTTGGGTGTAAATATCTGCATCTGTCTTACTCAGCTGCTGATAGGGCCTCTCAGAGGACAGTCTTCCTAGGCATCAGTAATTATGTCAGGCCTTGGTGCCCAAACCGTGAGAAAAATCCCAAATTGGGTCTGTCATTGGACAAACTTTCCTTAAGTCTCTTCTCCATTTTTGTCCCTGCAGTTCTTTTAGACAGGAACAATTTTGGTTCAGAACTTTTCACTGTGGGTTGAAAATACTGCCCTCCCACCTGAGGCTCTATCTAGTGGGAGGGACTTTTGGTGTTCCATTTCCCTAATGATAAACATTTTGACTAAGATCACCCTCACTGAGTGCTGAGAATGTCCCAAATCCCAGGTTGCTGGTACATTCTAGAGGGTCTCCTCCCCACTTCCCACTCCAAGAGGCTGTATATTTCCATTCAGGTGCTCTGGCTTCTCTCTTGCTGCTCCATTATCTAATGCTGTTTTCCTTTATCTCTGCTCCGTCTCCTCCCCCACCCAGACCCCTCCAAACCTGTGTCCAGTGATTATTTTCTTTCGCCTTCTAAATGCAATTGAAGCATCCTTGTTTGTGAATTCTGCTTATTACATTTCTTTCTCTCTGTAGATTGTTCCCTAGGTATTCTGTACATTTTGGCTAATATCCCCTTATCAGTGAGTACATACCATACATGTCAATTTGGGTCTAGGTTACCTCACTCAGGATGCTATTTTCTAGTTCCATCCATTTGCCTGCAAAATTCATGATGTCTTTGTTTTTAATAGCTGAATAGTATTCCATTGTACAAATGAACCACATTTTCTGTATCCATTCTTCAGTTAAGGGACATCTTGATTGTTTCCAGCTTCTCACTATTACAAATAAGGCTACAAAGAACATAATGGAGCACATGCCCTTGTTTTATGGTGAGACTTCTTTTTGGGTATATGCCCAGGAGTGATACAGCTGGGTCTTCAGGTAGAACTATTTCCAATTTTCTGAGCAAATGCCAGATTGATTTCAAGAGTGGTTGTACCAGTTTGTAATCCCACCAGCAGTGGAGGAGTGTTCCTCTTTCTTACCAGCATATCTTCTCACTTGAGGTTTTTTTTTATCTTAACCATTCTGATTGATGTAAGATTGAATCACAGGTTTGATTTAATTTGCATTTCCCTGATGACTAAGGACTTTGAACATTTCTTTACTTGCTTCTCAGCCATTTGAGATTCTTCTGTTGTGAATTCTCAGTTTAGTTCTATACCCCATTTTTTAATTGGATTATTTGGTTTTTTGGAGGTTACTTTCTTGAGATTTTTATGTATTTTGGATATTAACCCTCTATTGGATGTATGGTTAGTGGAGCTTTTTCCCAGTCTGTAGGTTGCTAATTTGTTCTATTGGCTGTGCCTTTTGCCTTACAGAAGCTTTTCAGTTCCGTGAGGTCCCATTTATCAATTACTGATCTTAGAGCCTGAGACTTTGGTATTCTGTTGAGGAAATTTCACACACACACCCCTTCCCCAGGTCAATGAGTTTGAAGCTTTCTTCCACTTTCTCTTCTATTGAATTCAGTGTATCTGGTTTTATATTGAGCTCCTTGATCCGCTTGGACTTGAGTTTTGTACAAGGTGATAAATATTGTTCTATTTTTGTTCTACATACAGACCACCAGTTATACCAACACCATTTATTGAAGATGCTTTCTTTTTTCCACTGTAAGTTTTTAGCTTCTTTGTCAAAGTTCAAAGTGTCCACTGGTATGTAGGTTTATTTCTGGGTCTTGATTTTACTCCATTGATCAAACTGTCTGTCCTCTATAACAATATCATAAGGTCTTATCACTATTGCTTTTTAGTAAAGCTTGAGGTCATGGATGGTGATTCCCCTAGAAGATCTTTTATTTTAGAGAATTGTTTTGGCTATCGTGGATTTTTTGTTTCTTCATATGAAGTTGAGAATTGCCTTCTCCATGCCTGTGAAGAATTGTGTTGGAATTTTGATAGGGAGTGCATTGAATCTCTAGATCACCTTATGTGTTACTTGGCCTTTTTCCCTTACAGATTTTAATATCTTTTCCTTGTTTGTGCATTTAGTGCTTTGATCATTATGTGGTGCGAGCATTTTCATTTCTGGTTCAATCTATTTGGTGTTCTGTTAGCTTCTTGTACATTCATGGCCATCTCTTTCTTTAGATTAGGGTAGTTTTCTTCTATGACCCAGTTGAAGATATTTTCTGGCCCTTTG
>JADRCD010072576.1:0-22041 GCA_019843815.1 Montemys delectorum | reverse complement strand
ACAAAAAGCAGGATGTAATGACACAGCCCTGCAATCCTAGCACTAGGAAAGGCAAACAGAGAAGAATTGCTGGGGCCTGTGACAAGCTTGTCTATCCAAATTTTCTGAGCTCCTGGTTTACAGAAAAATCGTGTCTCCAAAACTAGGTAGACAGTAATTAAGGAAAATACTTGATGTCAGTATCTGGCTTCCACACAAACACTCCAATTTCCATCTCCAAACATACTTGTGGCCACTAACTTATCACATACTACACTGTTCATTGTGCGTGATAAATAGGAGCAGGGAGTTTTTCAGTATGGTCTCATTTTAACTCTCATCCCATTGAAATATGATCACTAAAACAACACAGTGGTTCTCAATGATCTCAAATACATTTTCTCATTATTTTGGTGACCTCCAACTATTATGTTACTTTCCCTAATTCTGTAATTTTTCCACTTTATAAATACCAATGCTCATATATGTTTTCCTAAAGTCTTGGGTAAGCCTGGTGAAATGGTCATTGAACTACCAAATAGATCTCAGCCCACAGGATGAGAACCACTTCTACAACATTTGGAAAGCAACAAAGTGAGATTTGTTACTGTAAACAATTACTGATATGGCTGGAGTGATATCCCAGCACTTAAGATCATTTGGTGCTCTTGCAGAAGACCCATATTTGGTTTACAGTACCCACACTAGGGATCTCACAGCTATCTGTAACTTTAGCTCCAGGGGCTCTAACACCCTCATCTACTCTGCAGGTAGGGCACACATGTGGTTCTCCTACATACACTCATGAAAAGACACACCCATAAATTATAGAAGAATTACTGGTACCTCTAACTCTGATGATACCAGCTACAAAGCTAATACAAGACCATATTTATGATGCTCTTAGGATAACAGTACTATGTATGGTACAGTATAAACCTCTGGCATAAAACAGCTGTAAATATAGTAACAGATAGTTGAATCCAGGGGCATGAACCTGGGATCTCACTACTCCACCCACTCAGAAAACCTTGAACATTGCCCCCCCCCCCAAGAGGTGTGAACCCAACCAAGTTCACAGGTTCTCAGAAGGGAAAAGCTCCAATCAGAGACAGAAAGGCCAGCTAAAACCAGAGATAACCAGATGGCGAGAGGCAAGCTCAAGAATATAAACTACAGAAGAGGCAGGAAGATTACATTTTTAGGTCTGCCTACCAACATAGTAAAGTATATTTAAGCCTGAGCAAGTTAGTGAGAAACCATATCACAAAGAAAAGTGGGGCAGCAGAGATGGCTGTGTGGCTAGGAGCACTGGTTGGTCTTCCAAAGAACCTGGTTTCATATTGTAGCATACACCAGTTAGATTTCAGTGATAGTGAGGTGCAGCTCAGGGGTTGATAATACTGGCTGATCTTGAAGAGATCCTGAATTCAATTACCAGGATCCATATCAGATGGCTTATGGTCACCTGTAATTCCAGTTCAAGCACATCTATCAACTTCTTCTGGCCTATCTGGGTACCAGGCATGTATGCTGTGCACTGAAAAACCACTCATACGCAGAATAACTAACTAAACAAACAAACAAACAAGATTTTGAAGTATATAAAAAAACAAAACATAAAGAGAGGGCTGATGCTTCTGTTTTTCCAACTGCACCCATGAGTTGACCCTGTCCTACACCACACACTCTGCACCCCAGTCCACCCAAGAGAACCCTTGTTCCCCAGAAGTGCTGACACACCCAAGGTCACAGGTGAAACCACAACTACCTTCCCAATAGCTGGTCCAAGTAGGACCTGCACAGAATCAAATGGACCCAGGAACACAGAACACAGTGTGGAAAGTTATCCTTCCTGATTCCATCTGCAACCAAAAGATGACACTGTGATACATCCCTCACCACTCCACCCACTCAGAAAACATTGAATACTTCCCCCCTAGGAGTGATGACACAGTCAGGTTCACAGGTTAACAGAAGGGAAAGGCTCCAATCAAAGACAGCAAGCCAGCTAAAATTAGAGATAACCAGAAGGCAAGAGGCAAGCTCAAGAATATAGACTACAGAAACCAAGGCTACTGGGCATCACCACAACCTAGTTCTTCCTTAGATCGCTAGTTCTCTCACACCAAGCCTTAGATACCACAACACACCTGAAGAGTAAGATTCTAATCTAAAATCACATCTCATGATGATAAAAGAGAACTTTAAAAAGAACATAAATAACTCCCTTAAAGAAATACAAGAGAATAGAGGTAAACAGGTGAAGGAATTGAATATAAGAGTGTAAATAGAAATCATAAAGAAATCACAGAGGTAGACTATCCTGGAGATAGAAAACCTAGGAAAGACATCAGGAGTCATAGGTTCAAACATCACCAACAGAGTACAGAGATAGAAGAGAGAAGCTCAGGTTCAGAAGATACCATACAAAACATTGAAACAATAGTCAAAGAAAATGCAAAAAACAAAAAGCTCCTAACCCCAAGCATTTATGGAATTCAGGGCACAATGAAGGGACCAAACCTAAGAATAATAGGTGTGTGAAGATTCCCAACTTAAAGGGCCAGTAAACATCATCAAAAAATTATAGAAGAAAACATTCCTAACCTAAAGAAAGCAGTGTCCATGAACATACAAGAAACCTACAGTATGCAAAATGAAGTGGACCAGAAAACAAATTCATTCTGGCATATAATAATCAAAACACCAAATGCACAAAACAAAGAAAGAATATTAAAAATGGTAAGGGCAAATGGTCAAGTGATATATAAAGACAGACATGACAGAATTGCACCAGACTTCTCAACAGACACTCTTAAAGCCAGAAGATTTTGGACAGATGTCATATAGACCCTAAGAGAACAAAAATGCAAACCTAGGCTATTCTCAATTATGAACATCTATGCTCCAAACACAAGTGCACCCACATTTGTAAAACTAACATTACTAAAGCTCAAAGCACACATCAAACCTCAGACAATAACAGTGGTTAGACAACAACATCCCACTCTCACCAATGGACAGATCATGGAAACAGAAACTAAACAGAGACACAGGTAAACCAAAACTCATGTACCAAATGGATTTAACAGTTATCTACAGAAGATTTCTACCTAAAACAAACGAATATACCTTCTCAGAAACTCAAAGTACCTTCTCCAAAACTGACCATAAAATTGGTGACAATATAACACTCAAATGATCTCAGAAGATTGAAATAATCACATCCATCCTATCAGATCATGAAAAAATGAGGGCTCAAATGAGGATGCCTCATTCCCACTTGGGAGGGAGAAGAAATCGATCACTGGAGTGGAGGAGGAAGGGAGAGACCTGGGTGGAAAAGGCAATGGGAAGTGGGAGGGTGGGAAAGAAGGGAACATAATCAGGTGTTAGGTGAGGGTGGATAGGACTGAAAACCTGAGTGCCAGCAGAAAGAATATAAACAGGCAATCTTGGGAGGTCGGAGGTGGGGTGGGGCCCCCTAGAATGTACCAGAGACCCAGGAGGTGAGATACTCTCAGAACACAAAGGGAGGGACTTTATATGAATCATCCTACAATGGGGAGAGGAAATTTGTAGAATATAACTGCAGTAAAATGAAAGGGCATCAAGTGGAGGGATAAACTTGCCATCCCACAGTCAAAAACTCTGACCCAGTATTGTTCCTGTCCAAAAGAAGTGAAAGAACAAAAAATGCAGAAGAGCCTTAGGAAAAGGAGGTGGTCCAATGACAGGCCCAAATTGGGTTCCAGTTCAGGGAGAGGCCACAAGGTCTGACACTATTACTGATGCTATGCTTTGATTACAAACAGGAGCCTATCATGACTGTGCTCAGAAGGCCCAACAAGCAGCTGAAAGAGTCAGATAGAGATATTTACACCAATGGACAGAAGCCCTGAGGTCGAATTATGGAAAGCTGGAAGAAGCTGAAGAGAAGGTCGACCCCATATGAAGACCAGCAGCCTCAACTAACCTGGATCCCTGGTATCTCTCAGAAGCTGAACCACCAACCACACAGCATACACCAGCTGACTGGTAGCACACTTGCCTAGAATATATAGAGCTCTGAATTCCAGCCCTAACAACACACACACACACACACACACACATACAAAACCTAGTGTGATGGTCTACACCTGCAATAAGAGAACCTGGATGGTGAAAACAGATGGATTATAAGTTCAAGGTCATCCTTGCCTTCACCGGAATATACAGCTACACTACAGTCCTTGAAACTCTGTTTCAAAAAGCAACAAACTCCAATAACATCAAAATCACTAAGATTGAATTGTCTTACTCTTTGTGAGCAGGGGTCAGCATCTGCATACTCCCTCACTCAGGGAAATCCTGTCCTGAAGCTTCTGAACCCCTACTTTGCTGAAAATCTTGGTTGTCTCTTTTCCTTGCAGCTACTTAACTCCAGTATCTGCCTTGATTATCACGTTACATTTTCCTGTGTTCCAGTCTCCACATGGTTACCCTTCAACGATGAATTAAATCAACAGGAATAACTTTTTACCATTTTTTGTGGTATAAGAGGCTTTAACACATTTGTTTAGCAAAGGAGGAATAACTCAACCCTGCAGCTAACAAGGAAAGACCTGTTTTTATTGATATGTAACCAACCTTTGCCCATGTATTTTCCTAAGAGCCAAAGGGGGAAAATGTGAATTTTTAAAAGGTGAATTCAAGTGAAGAACTTAGACACAAATACTGGGTATGTCCATACCTGCTTGCTTAACTCAGGGTTCTCCTGATCCTCAGCCTAACACTCATTAATATAAATATGTAAATATATCTCTATCCTCTACATTTTCAGATGTCCAACCCTCATGATGCCTACACATTATTTATTTTCTCTTTGTATCTGGGATGCCTAAAGTGAACCTTCTCCTCCAAGGTCTCCAGCCCAGTCAACAATCTCTTGGGGTCCCTATACTTACTCCAAAGTCAGAAAAAATCAGATAAGGTCTGCAGACTTGTCTGTGGATCCAGCTGGAGCAATTGTTGGAGGATTCAGACAAATAATGATTTTTGTAATCCCATTTAAAAAACGTTAAAGAGTTAAAAAGTTAAAGTATCACAATATCACAAAGTGTCTTGACTCCCCTGCTAAATAAAATCCAAATCACTATGAAATAGGATGCAAATTGGTTTGAGTTTGTCCACACATGAGTGAGGAAAAAGGTATGAAAAAATGATGTATATAACACCCACTCCTCAAATATCAAAGTAAGGAAAAAGAAGCAGAAGATAAGATTTGTGTACTCACTGCCCTAGGACTTCCAAGTTACTCCTTAGTGTAACACAGCTGAAACTGGGTAGAAAAAGTCTATGATGCCATGTGATTGGCCAATGTGTCACTCCCTCTCATTGGTGGATGTAGGGAAAAGGGGTTGGCAAATGGAAGACGGATATGATGTTGGCAGTTTGGTTTGGCTCTAAACCCTTAGACCCAATATTTTACAGATAGTGGATATTGCACTGAATTTGGTTATGTAGCCTTTTGGATGAAATCCAGATAAGGAATCACCAAGGCTTCTTCTGACTGAACAGATGGATCCCTTCATCCTTTTTATTACTTGTTATTTTATGTGTGCCATCACTATAAAAAAAATTCCTTTCTCTCTGGACTGGTGTCTTGAGCGGACCATGGGCACAAGCTCTGCAGCCAGTCCCAAAACACCAGAGGATGCTCCACTCCCAGGCACTCTGAAATTCTCAGATCAGAGGTGAGGAGGACCCAACATCTGTCCCAACACCAGGAGTAACTGGGACCTGCTGAACTAGGCATAAAGAAACTCCACCAGCAGAGTGGCTCTGGTTCCTTCCAATCTCTCTGGGATGGTGTCCAGAGCAGACCTTGGGCCCAGGCTCCACAGTCAGTCCCACAACACCCAGAGGAAGCTCCTGCACTCCCAGGTGCTCTAACAAGCCCAGGGTCACAGGATTCTTGAATCACGGGGACACAGAGACTGCCTGACTCTGAAGAGTTCTGATACAACCAGGATCACAGGAAGGACTGACTCCAATCAGTTTCAGCAAGGGCAGGTAGCACTAGAGATAACTAGAAGTCAGGGGACAAGTGGAAGAAAATAAACAACACAAATCAAGATTACTTGGCATCATCAGAACTCAATTCTCACACTATAGCAAGTCCTGGACACACCATCACACCAGAAACTCATGATTCAGATCTAAAATCACTTATCATGATGATGATACAGGACCTTAAGAAAGACATAAATAGCACCCTCAAAGAAATACAGGAGAACACAGGTAAACAGCTAGAAGCTCTTAAAGAGGAAACACAAAAATCCCTTAAAGAACTACAGGAAAACACAATCAAACAGGTGAAGGAAAGGAGCAAAACCATCCAGAATCTAAAAATGGAAATAGAAACAATAAAGAAATCAGAAAGAAAGACAACCCTGGAGATACAAAACCTAGGAAAGAAATCAGGAGTCATAGATGCAAGCATCACCAAGAGAATACAAGAAATAGAAGAGAGAATACTTACAGGACATAGTTAGGGAAGCTGAGAAAGTATTTAAGAAGAGAGAAACAGAGGAAGAAAGGAGAGAGAGAGAGAGGCGGGAAGCAGAGAAACAGAAACGGAAAAAAGAGAAGCTGAAGAAAGGGAGAATAGGCAGGAGCGTAGACAGGAAAAGAATTTGACAAGAATCCTGGCTGCAGTCATAGGAGATAAGAAAGAGGTGAGTGGAAGACCTAGGCAGACAGGCTACCTGGGCAACCAGAAGAGAAGAATGAACAATGAGGGACAAAGGCACTTTCTAGAGAAGGATCAGTGTGCCTACTGTAAAGAAAAAGACCACTGGGTGAAAGAGTGCCTCAGGAAGAAAAGGAGAACTCCAAAGGTGCTGGAATTGGAAGAAGATGACTAGAGGGGACCCAGCTCAGAACCCCTCCCTGAGCCTAGGGTAACCCTAAAAGTGGAGAGGACCCCCATGGACTTTACAATAGACATTGGAGCTGAATGTTCTGTGCTCTGACAACCATTAGGGTAATTAAACAGTAAAAAGACTGTGGTAATTGGTGCAACAGGGCATAAAATGTACCCATGGACCACCTCTCACACCATGGACTTAGGCCGGGGATAGGTGACTCACTCCTTCCTGGTAATCCCTGAATGTCAAATACCTCTCTTGGGAAGAGACTTGTTGACTAAATTAAAGGCTCAAATTACATTCACTCAGGAAGGACCAAAAGTAGAGTGGGGGAAACCTTCCTCTATGGTTTTAGCATTTAAACTTGAAGATGAATGAAGATGCATGAGGCCTCTGACCATGTAGAAACTTCTGTTCTAGAGAAATGGCTGAAGAGGTTCCCAGAAGCCTGGGCAGAGACTGCTGCCATGGGAATGGCTATGCAAACACCTCTAGTGGTGGTGGGACTGAAAATAGATGCTACCCCTATACATGTCCAATAGTATCCAATGAGCCAGGAAGCTAGAGAAGGAATCAAGCCACACATGCATATACTCTTGAATCAGGGAATTCTGGTTCCTTGTCAGTCTCCATGGAACACCCCTCTGCTACCTGTAATGAAGCCAGGCTCCAAAGATTACCGCCCAGTACAAGACCTAAGAGAGGACAATAAGTGGGTTCAGGATATACACCCAACTATGCCTAACCCTTACAACCCTTACAACAGTTCCCTGCCACCAGGTCACTCATGGTACATGGTGCTGGACCTAGAAGATGCTTTCTTTTGTTTAAAGTTACATCCTACTAGTCAACCTCTGTTTGCTTTTGAATGGAGAGACCCAGATTCAGGACTGGAGGGACAGCTGACCTGGACCCAGCAGCCTCAGGGATTCAAAAACTCCCCTACTCTGTTTGATGAGGCCCTCCATCGAGATCTGGCCACCTTTCAGGCCAAGAATCCACAGTTGACAATGCTTCAGTACCTGGATGACCTGATCTTGGTGTCAGACAACAAAGAAGAATGTACCAAGGGGACTGAGGGCCTACTAATAGAACTAGGTAAGCTGGGATATCGGACCTCAGCTAAAAAAGCCCAGATATGCCATATCGAGGTCACCTACCTAGGCTAACTGCTTAAAGATGGAAAGAGGTGGCTGACGGAGGCCTGGAAAATGACAGTCACCCAAATTCCAACCCCAACTATATCCCGGCAGATGAGGTAGTTTCTAGGGACAGCTGGCTTTTGTAGACTGTGGATACCTGGGTTCGCTACCCTAGCTGCCCCCTTATACCCCCTAACCAAAGAGAAGGGGGAATTCACATGGACACCAAAACATCATGAGGAATTTGAAAACATCAAGAGGGCCCTCCTGTCAGTGCCAGACTTAGCCCTACCTGATCTAATTAAACCTTTCACCCTATATGTAGATGAAAGGGCAGGAGTAGTGAGGGGGTTCCTCACCCAGACTCTGGGGCTATGGAAAAGGCCTGTAGTATACTTATCTAAAAAGCTGGACCCCATGGCTAGCAGTTGTCCTTCTTGCCTAAAAGCCATTGTAGCTGTAGCTCTGCTTGTGAAAGATGCCAACAAGCTTACCTTGGGACAGGAGACAACAATCGTGGCCCCAGAGAGTGCCCTATAGAGTGTCATCAGGCAGCCACCACACCAATGGATGACTAATGCCTGCATGACTCACCACCAGTCTCCTGCTGATTTAACAAATAGTTTTCGCTCCACCCTCCCTGCCCTCCTCCCACTGCTGTCCTCAACCTCACTACCCTACTACCAGAGATAGACTATCCACCCAAGCACACTGCTACCTGGAAATTATGGTTGAAGAAACTGACATCTGAGAGGATCTGAAAGATCAGCCTTGGCCAGGGGTTCTGAACTGGTTCATGGATGGCAGCAGTTTCGTGGTTGAAGGTAAGTGAAAGGTGGGGCAGCAGTGGTGGATCGGAAGCAAGTGATCTGTTCTAGCAGCCTGCCAGAGATAACGTCAGCCCAGAAAGCTGAGCTTATAGCTCTGATCCAGACGTTGCAGAGGACACAGGGGAAGTCCATGAACACTTACACCAACAGCAGGTAGGCTTTCACTACTGCACATGTTCATGGCGCAATTTACAGACAAATGTTTGAAAACAAAACATTTTGAAACAGATTAAACTGATTTTTTTTATTTTTTTTGTTTATTTTTAATTAAGTATTTTCATTATTTACATGTACATTTTCCTTTTCCCAGGTTCCCCTCCAAAACGAACAAACAACAAACAAACAAACAAGCAAAAGCAAGAACAAACCCCTTTTGCCTCCCCCTTCCCCATGCCTGCCACCCCACCCTCTCCCACTTATTGGCCTTGGCATTCCCCTACACTGGGGCACAAAACCTTCACAAGGCCGAGGTCCTTTACTCCTATTGATGATCGAATTTGCAATCCTCTACTATATACCTGCTGCCAGTACATTCAATCCCACCCTGTATAGTCCTTGATTGGTGGCTGGGTCCCTGAGAGCTCTGAGGGTACTAGTTAGTAATTGTTTTTCGTCCTAAGGGGCTGCAAACCCTTCAGCTCCATAGAACCTTTCTCTAACCCCTTCATTGGGGACCGTGTACTCAGTTCAATGAATGGCTGTGAGCCTCTACATCAGTATTAGACAGGTATTGTCAGAGCCTCTTAGGAGATAGCTATATGCTTGTCCTTCCTTCAGTCTCTGCTCCATAGTTAATCTCTGCCACTCCTTCTGTGGGTGTTTGATTCCCCTTTTTAAGAAGGAATGAAATGTCCACCTTTTAGTCTTCTTAAGTTTCTTGTGGTTTGTGGGTCGTTCTTCCTGTATTCCAAACTTCTGGGCTAATAACCACTTATCAAAGAATGCATACCATGTGTGATCTTTTGTGATTGGGTTACCTCACTCAGGATGATACTCTCCAGATCCATCCATTTCCCTAAGAATTTCATAAATTCATTGTTTTTAATAGCTGAGTAGAACTCCGTTGTGTAGATGTACCACACTTTCTGTATCCATTCCTCTGTTGAGGGACATCTGGGTTGTTTCCAGTTTCTGGCTATTATAAATAAGGCTGCTATGAACATGGTGGAGCATGTGTCCTTATTACATGATGGAGCATCTTGTGGGTATATGCCCAGGAGTGGTTCAACTGGCGGTCAACATGTAGAAAAATGCAAATCGACCCATTCCTTTCTCCTTGTACAAAGCTCAAATCCAAGTGGATCAGGGATCTCCACATCAAACCAGATACATTGAAACTAATAGAAAGTAAAGTGGGGAAGAACCTCGAGCAAATAGGCACAGGGGAAAATTTCCTGAAGAGAACCCCTATAGCTTCTGCTCTAAGATCAAGAATTGACAAATGGGACCTCTTAAAGTTGCAAAGCTTCTGTAAGGCAAAAGACACTGTCAATAGGACAAAACGGCAACCAACAAATTGGGAAAAGATCTTTACCAACCCTATATCTGATAGAGGGCTAATATCCAATGTATACAAAGAACTCAAGAAGTCAGTCTCCAGAGAACCAGATAACCCTATTAAAAAATGGGGCATAGAGCTAAACAAAGAATTTTTTACTGATGAACACCAAATGGCTGAGAAACACCTAAAGAAATGTTCAACATCCTTAGTCATAAGGGAAATGCAAATCAAAACAACTCTGAGATTCCACCTCACACCAGTCAGATTGGCTAGGATAAAAGACTCAGGTGACAGCAGATGCTGGAGAGGCTGAGGAGAAATAGGAACACTCCTTCATTGCTGGTGGGATTGCAAACTGGTACAACCACTCTGGAAATCAGTGTGGCGGTTCCTCCAGAAATTGGTCATAGTTTTACCAGATTAAACTGATTTGAACTAATCAGCTAAACATAAGTCCTAGATTGCTCAGTTCTTACTTGTTGTCATGTGACTCTATGAAAGGGGCCAGAAATGCCTCAACCACTGAAAGGTTCTGTAAGCTAAAATTATAGAGAAATATTCAGGTGAAAATATTAAACTTCAGCCAAATCAATGACTATAAAATATAACTATGGCCTGTCCCATTTAACATGCCATAACAGCCAGCCAGGTGCAGTCAATGGAAAGGAAATCACAGAGCAGCATGGATGTAAAATGTTTACAGTAGGCTTCCTGACTTACAGGATTAGTGTGTGTCCTTCTTGCTGTGCACAGCAGGCACAGTTCACTCTGGACTTCAATGTGCATGTTAAGAGCCTGCTCACATCCCATGGCAAAACTTCCTTCCTTTTGTCTGCTTCCCGTGGTTATAAGTTTACTCTTTTTTTTTTTTTTTTGGTTTTGTGACATAGGGTCTCTGTAGCCCAGGATGGTCTAGACTCACTTTCTGACTCAGCTTGAATCCTGGCGTTAGCCACCACATTTGATTCTCCACCACATTTTATTCTTAATTTTAGTATTTATCAAAGGAACAATTTTCATTAAGAACGATCAGTTTTGTGCAAAAGTGGTATTTCACTATTTACTAAAAAAGAATTACTAATACCAAAAATTATAAACAGTTCATCACACACTGGCAAAGCTCTCCCAAAGAGTCATCATTAATTAATCTGACATTTGTTACTCCTAAATATATGGACTATTAATAAATGAAACTGAAGCTTGATGGTAACCACCTGTAATTTCAACACTCAGAAGACTGAGGCTGAAGGATTATGGCCAGTTTGGCTATCTAGTAGTATAATGATGACGGAGAGAGGAGGAGAAATAGCAAGAGCAAGCCAGGTACAGTAAGTCATACCTGTAATCACAGCACTCAGGAAGATAAGGCAAGAGAACTCTGAGTTCAAACCAACAGAAGCTAGCGAGCAATGTAGCCACACCCTATCTCAAACAAGCCAATAACCAAAAAAGTAAGTGCAACTGCCTTTGAGTGACTTTTAATCAGTCTCATTACTGCAGTCATATCCAGATGTAAAGTGCTTCCTTACCTTCACTTACAGCTACCAGAAATATTTATTAGCTAAACAAATATACAATGAGTTAATTGGTGTGCACATGTTAGTCATATGACATAACTCATAATGTGACAAAAATGCAGAGAAAGCAACCTGTAGCCACTCTAGGATAAGGTGAATTAAGCTTGGTTTGGGCCCAAACCTATCTCTCTTCTTAGTATCTTTTTCCCTTACATTAGCTATCAGTTTCCTACTTAAGCAGCTACTTACAATTGAGTACCTAGTTTAAGATATAGTGGAACCCAGGGACATCTGTATTTCAAGGAGTTTCTCCAGAAGAAATCAATGGGACATTTTTTTAAATGAAGAGAGCTAGTGAAACTGGGATATCACATGCAAAAGAAGGTGGACCATTAGCTTACACTACATATAAATATTAATTCAAAGTAGATTTTAAAAAGTGGACTTAAACATAATGTCAAACCTTTTGAACTCTTCTAGGAAAAAAATTAGTGACTATTTTACAGTGGATTTGTCAATGATTTCTTGGATAATATATGAAAAGCTCAAGAACAAAAGAGTAGATACACTTGGAAATATTAAGATTTAGTACTATGAAAGCAGAAAGAGGTCCATGACAGATATCAGCTGGAACAAAGGAGTAGGAGCTGAGGATGACATGAACAAATAATGTATATACATGAAAATTCTATAATAAATCCCAGGATTTTGTATGCTAACTAAAACTCCTAATTAACCTTTTGGGGAACAAAAGTAAAAAACTGGAGCTGAAGAGATGGTTCAGCACTTAAGAACATTTGCTTCTCTTGCACAGGACCAAGGTTTAGTATACAGCACCCATAAGGCAATGTGGAACCATCAGAAACATCCAACAACCTTTTTTGCCCTCTACATGCAAGTTGTAAATATACATACATGTAGTCAAATACTCATATATTTAATTAATAATTATCAGTACTCAAATCACCCAGCTCATAACAACAGTACACAATCCTCGCCACTTGCCAAAATGCTGTGAATTCATGAATGAAAGACACACACACACACACACACAGCCTTCTATTTAATATGCTTCAAACAGCACAATGCCTGAGCACATCCATACCTCCTCACAACTAACATCGTCTCCCCTCCAATATTCCTGAATTATTACTTAAGACCTATATTTCATACTGGCAGCCACAGACCCAGGCCTGCAGCCTTCATGTGCCATGATCCCGACTCTTACATATTGGCAGAGTCTCTGTCTCTCTGTCCTATATTTCTCAGACTGCATCTTCTCTTACCCTGGCAATAGTGATTGCTCTTCTCCTATGGTTCTCTCTCTGGGAAAATATAACTTCCCACTTCTGTCTCCCTCCCCAGCCACTGGCCACCTATTACAGCCAACTGGGAGTAGGGAAACACAGTGTCTTACAGGAAGACACACGGGTTCCTTTGATTTTTGGAGCCAAATTAGCACAAATAGCATTACAACCAATCCACAATACTTATACACATAAAAAGTTAAATCTATAAGTTAAAACTGCATCAAATGACACAGTAGTGAAAAGACATCCTACAAAACAAGAGAAAATAGGTGAAATCATATATACAATAAGAAATAAAGACACAGACTACTTAAAACTAATTTTATCATTAATGACAAAAGTAATCTAAGAACAGGTTTGATGTATGGATGGCCAATAACCACATGACAACATGCTCTCAGTTACCAATCACACAAAACCCCAAGGAGATGCCTCCTCACATATGGACAGATACCAGGGTTCACGTGTTGGGGAAAGTCTAAGTATTAAATCCAGATCATGTGCACCCTAAGCAAGTGCTCTACAACTTAGCTATTTCTTCAACCCTTGTTTTTCTTGAGTCAGACTCTATGTAACCTAGATACCCAAGAATTGGTATCCTGATCTTCTTGCTTTCATCTCCCAAAAAACAAAATAGGTGAAAGTATATAATAGTGCTTCTACTGTGAGATATAGCATTGCAGAAATTAAAAGCTTTACAGGTAGCATTACATTATCTAAATCCACTTCTGAATATATACCCAAACTCAAAGTAGATGTGGTCCTTGGCAAATTGGTTCCCCAGGTCTCTGGTCTGGCAGGAAATGGGCAAAATATCAACAGCGCTTACAAGGGAAGCAAGGAGGTTTGGGAAGACGATACAGGTCAGGAGGACGCGGTCCTGGGCTCTCATCTGCTAGCATGGCAGTGTCATGGCCAGTGGCACGAGCAGTAGCAGCAGCAGCAGGCATTGCTGATAGCATGAACCTGACCAATCAGGCTGCTCCAAGGTCCAGTGATGAAAGCTTCTGATGAAACCTTCTGGAGAGAAAACACTTTCCCAAGTGTTAGGAGCTCAATAAATCAGACACTCTCAGGTTATTCTAGGTGAAATAATGTTTGTACTTTATTGCGTATGGATAGGAAACATACTTTTTGAGGAGTAGGGTGGGATCCAGGGGAAGATGCTTCCCATTGGCTCAGTTTGGGAGGCTAGTGATACTCTATGTACATGGGAAGGATTCCAGGTGTTTTTCCTAAGTGACTGATAGTCCTCTCAGGGGATGTCCTAGTTACATGTTGTAGAGAAGATAGGGAGTGGCCCCAATCCTACCGTTCTCAATTCTGATATTCATGGTGTTTGAGATCACTAAACCTTATCAGTTCTTCTGTCTGGTGGCATGGTCCACTTTCACCACAATGAAACATTTGTTTATACACCCATACTCAAAACAGCAGCATTTATAGCTGCTAAACGGTGGAATCTACCCCAAATACACATTAACATGATACCACAAAAACAAAATGTGTCATAAACACATGAAATATTATTTAGACAGGAAATATATGCAACAACATAGTTGTGAAAATATCATGCTAAGAAAAAACACCAGTGTGTAAAGATTAATACTCTACCATACCACTCAGACCAGATACTTAAAGTACTTAAGAGAGACTGAAAATAGGACAGTATGTTTTGGGACCGCGGGTATTAACAAGAACATCTCAGGTCAAGATGAAAGGGATCTACTGATGAACGGTGGGAGTGTCTGTTGCACACTGTAATAATGTTACTGAATATACCATTGGAAAAATGGTTGGGATCAATGAGATGGCTGACCAGCCAAGAGCATTGGCTTCCCTTTCAGAAAACTGTGGTGGGCTCAATTGCCAGCACCCACATGATGATTCACAACTGTCTTTTATTTTAAGATTTATTTATTATTATTGTCTTCAGACACACCAGAAGAGGGCGTCAGATCTTGTTATGGGTAGTTGTGAGCTACCATGTGGTTGCTGGGATTTGAACTCAGGACCTTCAGAAGAGTAGTCAGTGCTCTTACCCACTGAGCCATCTCACCAGCACCAATTCACAACTGTCTTAAACTCCAGTACAAGGAGTGCCCAATACTGTCTTCTAGCTTCTGTGGTTACCGGGCATGAAAGTAGTGCAGAGACGTACAAGCAAGCAAAACATATTTACACATAAATCTAAAGAAAAAAGATCATCAAAATGTTACATTTTTATGTTTTTAAGTATTTTAGCACTTTACCAGTTTTAAATCCTATATTCAATGGCTGAAAGATAAAAACATGGCACAAGAACGGCCAATAAGAGAATGGGGAACACAAAGTTAGGCAGAGTCAATCTTACCATGAAATGTATGCAATAGGGCCTATTACTTTTTTTCTTGGGATTAGGAGCAAAAAGAGATCAAACACCAAAGCAATTTACAAAAGCTATGTTCAGCACTCAGAAATGGCTAAATAAATGGAGTACAAACCCACAGGCCTAAGATAAATTTGAGAGTGCCTGTAGTGTAAGGGTAAATATAGACATAATGTTTTTGTACACTGGGTAATGTTTACACTTGGGTTATTCAAATGCTGATTTCTCTGCCTTCCTATCTTGTTTCAATCTGCATGCAGGATTGTAATGCTTATACCAAGACTCTCCTGCCCTAAGTTTGTGTAAACAGTTCTTACCATTTATTCTCTGCCTGAGTTCCATCCCTTCTCACCTAACTGTATAGCAGTGGTTTTCAACCTGTGGGTCATGACCCCTTTGGGGACAGTCAACCCTTTCACATGGGTCACATATCAGATATCCTGCATACTAAACATTTACATTGTGATTCATAACAGTAGCAAAATTATAGTTGTGAAATAACAACAACAATTAACTTTATGCTTGAGGGTCACCACAACATTAGGAAGGTATAAGAAATGCTATTGTGGAGGGAAAGGACTCCCACAGTTTGTTTTCTAACATCCATACACACATATCCCCCAACCTACCACCCACCTGACACAGAAATTAAACTGTTTTACAAATGGGTGCTTTTCCACAAAGAATCTATCTGTAGTGGAGACATTAGGAGTCATATTTTTAATAGAATGAAAGAAGTAAATAGGCCCTAAATACTAGGTCCACCTAGACTTATGCCAACTACTCCATGTGCCTGAAAAGTAGAGACATAAAAACAGTGCCAACTTGATCCTCAGTCACTGACTTTAGAAATCAGTCAGCTAACTCTCATTTTAATAAGGGATAGGGTTGAACCTGACCAACTCTATAGTCTACTAGCATTCTATACATGTGTTTATCAAAACAAAACAAAACAAACAAAAAACCCCTTCATAAGCTGGAGAAATATCCTACTGGCTCCACTATTTAGGTTATTGAGTGACATAAGAAAACCAGGGTTCACATCCAATACCTTTATCGAGGCTCACAACCACCTGTAACTATAGTTCATGGGTTCAGATGCCCACTTGTGACCTCCACAGGCACTAATGACACATGTGGTACAGATAGATTTGCATGCAGGCAAAATACCCAAACATATAAAATAAAAATTATTTTAAAACTCCATGAACAGAATTATACAATTCTGTAAATATATAGAAAAATATATATTCTGTTAATATATGGAAAAATTCTGTTAATATATAGAAAAATAAAGATAAAAAACTTTTAAGACAATAAATATATTATGAAACTTTTTCTATGCTTTTCCAAAAATATGAGACATGTCTGTCCAGAACACAGGGCTATACATTAAAAACTTTAGCCAAAGAGAAGCCTGGGCTTTGACATTTGTTCCTAGAAAATATTCTACATATCTTTAGAATTTACTACTAAACATTGGGCATTTCAAATAGTATAACATTAATAATATGACCTGTGGTACTAACCTCAGGCCGCCTGAAGGGCTACAAAATAATGTCAACAGTGCTAGTGGTCATTATATCTAAAGTGTTCCGATCCAATAAATACTCCAGATAATTATGTGTCCTAGAGTCCTGCATAAAACTATCAAAACTCTATTCAGGAAGAATAAAAGTGGTCCTATAGCGTTAATGTGTGCCCCATGAACACATCTCTTCCCTTGAGTAATTTTCATCTGTACGTTTTCACTATAATAAATCCAAATATAAACACAAGACATTTTCACAAGTTCTTTGAGCTAATGCAGAGACTTACTGAACCAAAAAGTGGCACTGATGATCCCCAAACTTGCAAATGGCATTAGAAAGAGGATGACCCACCCACCCTACATACCTTCCATCCCTGACCAAAATAACATGGTTATCTAGAATAAAAAAAAAAAAAGATATTATTTTCTAGTTTTCTATCTTTCCTTCATATTTCCTACATCTTCAATAGGGTACAGAGTTAGCAAAAGTAAATTACATTTCCTAGGTGCCTCTCAAATCAAGATTATGCTTGTAAGTTCTGGCCAGTAACATGAACAGAGACCAAAACATCTGCCATATTCTTCTTTATTTTTACCCTTCCTTGTACTGAGGATCAAATTCCTAAACTCTCAAAGAAAGTTGCTTAATTCAATATCAATAATGCATTTGTAAAGTGGCAACATGCGGTGTTGGGAATTGGTTCTAATGCTTTGTCTTATTTTGGCTCCCAAAAAACCATATTTTCAGACCTGAGGGTCCTGTCCCCGCCCCTCACCCACTTCGAATAATAATGAAGAGTTGCCATCTGCCAATGTCTGGGCAAAAAGACAGAGGAGGACTTAGATTGTGTATACAAGGGACTGGGGGCAGAAGAGAAGAGAATCGCATGACTTTGACTGACAAAGATCAGATTAAGAGCCTATTAGGTACCAGGTATAGTTCTAAGTACTAGGGATACTATTATGAATAAATCTAGTGTGATCTCTACCCTGTAGTTAGGAAGAGAAAGCCAAAAAATCTAATGGGAATAATTAACAAGTGAAAAGTATATCTAATAATAAATATGAATGAGAAAAAGAAAAAATATTTAATTTAAAAGCAAACAAAAGAGTCAAACAACAAGAAAAGAGAGAGACTTCTTTTTTATTTTAGGAACCAGGAGAAGTTCTCTCAAGTAAAGAACATCAATCGAAGAGAAGATCCACTACCATCAGCCAGAAACCAGCATATCTGCCTGGGTGGCATCCTGAAGCCCAATAGAAGCGTCATGGTGTAAGGTTAAGGTTAAGTTGACAACTGTTCTTATGGCAGGGAGAAGCTTAGATTCGATTGTGTATATAACCCAGAGCTTTTGGAAGATTTGAGCACAAAAGTCCAATCTAAGTTCTTTTTCAAAAGGTCATTCTTCTTGTTATGTGAGGACCAGCAAGCAAAATAAGGACAGCAACGAGGACACTAATCCAACAATCTAAGGAAGGTAATGCTAGAACCTAAGACTTGAATCTGTGCATGCTGTACAAGGAGCTGAGATACTAAAAGAACCTGCAACTTGTTTCTGAATTATCACTCTCCTCAAACTCTCAAGTTGTGTTCTAGGAAAATTAAATTTTAAAAATATTTATTAATATCCACAATAAAGTTTCAGTTGGCACTGTTGTTATTAGAAAATAAGTAAAAAGTACTTTTGGTTGTTTTTCAATATTCTATTTTTACTTATTCTATGACTTATTTTGGTTTTATTTATGATAGGGTTAACTATGTAAGCCCTAATTGGTCTGCACCTCACAATGTAGATCAGGTTGTTTTCAAACTACCAGAGATTCCCCTCCCTTTGCCCTCTAGTGCTGAGACTAACCAAGCCCAGTTTATACTATGATCTACAATCCCTTACATTCTAACAAAACACTAAGAGTCATACCAGCCTTCAGGATCTGTTCACTTGTAGACAGCAGGTACCTAAGGTTCCTTGTGATTAGTTTTCTTCTCAATGTATTCTTCTCTCTAGCATGCCAGGCCCTACTTAGCACACGGCTACAAGAGTATGCCAGAGAAAATACTTACCAAGTACCTGTAGATTCATAGTCTTAGTAAATGCCTTTCACTTAAGAACTAATTTATTAGTTGACTACCCAAACTGGAAAATGATGTCTTCAAACTATGAATGACAAGCTTACTCAAGGTCATACATCCAGCAGAGATGAAATTCAAACCCATATCTAAGACTTGGATCTTTCCATCTCAAAAGCCATTGAAGACTATATGTTGGACTATATGTAGCCATTGGAACTTATTAACAGTGATTGGTTGTTGAGAACAGTCCCCCCCCATTTAGAATGTAATTTTCAATTGGAATTAAAGGAATGAAGGCATATATTTAAACACATTATCTTTGAAAATTTGTAGTTTTCTACCTTCGACATCATAGAAATTAATTTTCAAAGGGAATCCTACCCTTTAAAAAATGAGCAAGTATGCATTAGTTACCATACAAAGGAGTAAAGTTTCATGACAATATACACAAGGAAGTACATACTGACCTAAAAGACACAAACAAGAAAACAGAGTAATTCAGGAAAATGGCAAATAGCTAGGCTAAACAGTAAGCAGAGTGCACTCTGATAAACTGAATTCCTGGATGGAGAGATTCATGTAAGCTTCCAAGTG
This sequence comes from Montemys delectorum, assembly GCA_019843815.1. Classification (NCBI taxonomy): domain Eukaryota; kingdom Metazoa; phylum Chordata; class Mammalia; order Rodentia; family Muridae; genus Montemys; species Montemys delectorum. The sequence continues at coordinate 2,284 of JADRCD010072576.1, read as the reverse complement.
TTCAACACAGGCAGCACTGGAAGGGCAGATTCTAGCATTTCCCTGGGCAAAGCTCTGTCAGGACGAGATAGCAGACTCATACATTTAGAAATCCCATCGAGGTAACATTAAGCTGAGCTAATGAGTTCCATAGGAACTAGATTATGGTACAGGCATTCTCCAGGACTAGAGAAGTCATAGACAAAGCAGAAACTAAGAGTTTTTACATACTCCTTAATAGTTACAAATCCTTTTTATTATGGGTCTATTTTTATCTACATAACCATTCTACGTTAAACCTGGCCCAAGAAAAACAGTAATATCCTAGACACGTATCATCTGTACTGTTTTGTAAACAATTAAGGAACTACCTACAGGATGATCTGGGCTTTCCAAACCAGCCACAGTTAGAAAGTGCTTCCAAACTGGGACAAGTGCCCCTCTCAGTCTGCCCTGACTACTATTTTAACAGCACACACAAGTGTAAACAGAATACCTATAGAAACACATGGGGATAGGTGTCCTGCATATAGGAAAAGTAACAAAGAAAAAGGAGTGAGGGAAAAATTGCCTCGGGATACTAACTCCGGATGCCTAAGAGCAAGGCAGAGGCAGAAGCCTGTGCACAGGAGGATTGAGCAGGGAGAGGGAGCTGGAGAACCGCATCCCAGGGGGGTGGGGGGGCGAAGGCATCCCTGAAGTGATCTGCAAAGCCTGGAGGAGCAGATGCTCGAATGCTCAAGGACACACAGGCCCTGGAGGAAAGAGTGAGTTGTGAAGCCGAAGGCGGGGACTCAGAGGCAGATCTGTGGGCTTACAAGTTGGCGAACCACGCAGTGCTGGTGGCAGAGCCAGCATGGCCTTGCTGAGGCAGAGGGGGAGCCGGTGGACATGCATTACATCATTTCGCAGCCTGAGGTGCCAGGGCCGCATGGTGGACCAGGACCTCCAGGGTCAGCGCCATTCCTGGAACCCGCTGGCCCAGGGGTCGCTCATCTTCCGTGCTTGCCCGCCTTGCCCGCTCCAGCGCCGCCTCCACTCAGTGCCCTCCCTGATGCCAGGAAGAACGCGGGAGAAGTTAGCCAGTCAGCAGGCTTCCGAGCTGCACCGTGCTGCATCCTTCGCTCATTCAGTCGTGGTACCAGCTTCGCGTCTTCACCCCACTCCTAGTCCCCCTTACTCCCCTCTAGTTTGCGCCCCACCCCCATCCTACTTGTGATCGGGACAGCTGGATGAGAGCTGCTCACATTCAGTAGGCACACTGCAGGAAGTCTGCTAGGGCAGAGAGCAAAGTGACCCAGTCTCGCTCCTCCTTCCGAATTGTGGGTGGCATGGTCTTGGTGGTCCTTGCTGGCTGGCAAAGGAGGCCTCCTTAGTATCCAATCTGAGACTCCATTGTTATTGCAATAGTCTTTATTGTTGGAATGCTTAAACACGAAGTCAACCAACTCCTCTCCCAAAGTACAACAGTTTCGTTCCTCCACCTTAGACATTTGAAAAGAGTTTGCAAACACTTAAACAATCAGTACTCTTTTCAAAACTGACTTTGCAAACCTGAGGATTTTCTCCCAAAAAGACAGGACACATTCAAATAAAATAGCTCTCATTCTCCCTCCTTCTCTTGATAGTCAAATGGTAATACATCTACATTCATGCCATATCAAAAAATGGTAAAGAGGAATTTTGAGGATTCTGTAGCCAAAAGATTTAAAGGCTATGTATAGCTGAGTTCTGGCTAGAGACAGCACATTATTCTTAAAGTCATGTAGACGGTAATAGAAGTTAATACTCAAAAAAGATAATAGAAGAATAACGGAAAAGAAGATGTGATAACTGAAGTTTGAAGCACCCTGTGCAGGTGCTGCCAGGATGATAAACGACCAGCTAGGTAGACTTAGAAGGATGAACTGTTACAGAAGTAGAAAACAGAAAGAAAAACACAGTTCTACAAAAGGAGGTAATGTTTCAAGGATAAAAGACCGACAGAGTCACAATGTGGCAGTTAAAGTAAGGACTGGAAATGGACAAAGCACTTGACAATATGTGATAACTAAGTGGATAGGTCCTGTAGAGAAGTAGAACAAATTCTGGATTGAAACAATAGAAAATGAGAAACAGAAAAGTAAACTCAGGTAATTATATTAAGCCCTCTTCAGGGCAGGCTCCATTCCCAAGAACAGTTGGACAATACAAAACTAACTCAGTGGTATTTTTGTAGACTTTTTGGTCTCATTTTGATTTGTTTGGGCATCCTTATTTGTTTTAACTTCCATTTGTGTGTGTGTGTGTGTGTGTGTGTGTGTGT